>JACSZP010009035.1:615-13282 GCA_016161895.1 Pinna nobilis | reverse complement strand
TATAAACATGGGACTACCACTAATGTATTCAGTATAATGTGTAGTTGGTATAAAATGAAATCCAGCCTGGTTTGACAAATAGGGGCCTTTTTTAGGGACTTTGTCAAATTTCCCTATTTAGCACCATGTAAATCTTGTTATCACTACTCCTCCTAAACCATACAACTTATTCACTTTTAGACTTCATATATATGTTTTCAGCATAACATATGTCAGTAGTAGTTCAGTCATATAACATAACATTCCCTATTTAACTATGTTAATTTTGTTATCGCTACTCCTCCTAGACCATACTACATATTTACTTTTAGACTTCATATATGTTTTCAGCATAACATGTAGTTGGTCTAAAATGAAGTTCGGCCTTGTCAAATCAAAAGGGGTCATTTTAGGAGTCAAAACAGTAAAATCTTGTTATATCTACTCCTCTGGCCACCAAGGTGTTTAATATAGAGTCTAGTTGGTCTGAAATAAGTTTGACCTGATTGGACCTCTTAGGATCATATTAAGGGCTATAGTATTAAAGTCATATTTTATATTGCTCATCATTTATCCATATATATGTACCAGTAGAGCTGCAAGATCCATGGATCTCTGGTTTGAATACATGGATTTTTCCATTGCCATTTCCAAAAACAAAAATGTTTATGCTTTGTAAATAATTTATTGAATAATATTCTAAAATAACACTAAATGTTTTTAATTTATTTTCAGTCATTGAAAAGAGAGATGCAAAGGTTCCTGAACACAGTTATGTTTACCTTGAAGGAATTCAGAAAGCCATGATTGAGATTGATTTGTTTAAATAAACTTGCAAAGGTGGAAATTAGTTGCACACAACGCATGCTTAATATTTATAAATATAATGACACATAAAACTCCCTGAGTGTTTAAACTGATGTCTTTTGTCATTAATATCATCATGTTTGATGTACAACACCACCTATTTTTGTCTACAACTGATAATTAACGCCCATCTCCTTTGATCAAATCCAACATGTTCGAATGGTATGAATTTAGGGAAGATTTACCTTGGATTGCTATAAGAATTGTTTTTCCATCAGACTTTGAGTATGACATGTGATCTCTGAAGATGACTTTTTTCCCCATTTTATCTATTTTCTTTGTACAGATCTTGGATTATCAAATATAGGTAATCCAATCTCTTTCTAAAGGCCAAATGCGTTGTATTTGATAGTTTTGATATATAACTGTTGACAAATTATAAAAGGACACGATTTGTAAAGCAGATACCCTTAAATTTGATTATCTATACCTTCACATAATTGTTCATGTACATGTACTGTCGTAATTTGATGTAAGAACTAGGAAGAATCTTTGTTGTTTAAAATAGTTACCTCCCCTTTTTTAGATTCATCTAGCTTAGCATTCTCACAGATGTGACTTTTTGTCGTCGTTGTCTTGTTTCGGTCTTGTTGGCATCATGTATGTAAGATAAGACTGGA
Source organism: Pinna nobilis (assembly GCA_016161895.1). Classification (NCBI taxonomy): domain Eukaryota; kingdom Metazoa; phylum Mollusca; class Bivalvia; order Pterioida; family Pinnidae; genus Pinna; species Pinna nobilis. The sequence goes on along the minus strand of JACSZP010009035.1, from coordinate 11,816 downwards.
GGAAGTGAGTTAGTGCATCAATAGGCTGCTGAATGAAGAAATTAATATCTTGTTTATTTCTTAACCAGGTCCAACAACTAAGCAAATTTTAGTTTCCCTATACATTTCTAGTCCACATTTCACCGAACAAACTTGCATGGCTAGGTATATTATCATTGTAAATCGTAAAACATCTATATTCTGTTTGAAAGGACATGGTAATGGAAACAAAACTTATCACTGCTTTTTGTAATGAGATTTATCTTTATCTATGATTAGTTTTTCTTATCCTAATTTAAATTCTGTTAGAACTCTGACATGTGAATAGAAATATTCTAAAATATATCTGGAAATTTAATTTTTCCAAATGGTAAGGAGTTGAATACAAATTGCACAAATACACTCTTTTTAATTGTTAAGTGAGTGAGAATTTTTGGTAATTTGGCCTCATTATAAAAATTCATCAAAACAAATTAAAAGTTAGGAATTGATTTAAACGGAAATATTATAACTGTTAGTTAGGAATTGATTTAATGGGAAATATTATAACAGTTTTTGTATATTTCAGTATTTCTGTTTGAAGAGTATGTTACAGTTAGTGAATGCCGTAGATTTGCCTTCAACTAATTTTTGTGTTAATACATTATTGTATAATTTCATCTAATTACCATGTCTGCACAATACCTACAAATGCTTCTAAATGTACTTTTCTCTAATTCATTGAGGAAGTAAGCGACTATTTTTGTTATATGTCAGATTTGACTAATTACATGATTTTGTGTTACCGGTAAATCTGATGTTACGAATTATGATAAAAAAAATATTGTAAACCAAAAGGAAATGAAGGATATTAAGTCAGACAATACTTGTACATGTATTTGTCTGTAAATATTTATGAATTGTACCACATTTGTTAAATTTGACCATACATATTTCAAAGGAAGCATTTTTGCATTTGCATTTTTACTGCTAAGTGTAACTGTTGCCTACTACTATGGATTTCCCACTTTTCAAGTGAACTCTTTATATAGAAATAAACACCTGAAAATTATCATTTGGTATTCAGAGAAAGGGATATATATATATATATATATATACATATCTTCTAAAGTATTTTTAATTTCCTGTTACATAGTGCATTAGACCTGATAAGTTGGAGATCACAATAAACTGTAAGTTTTGATAGATCAGATACTACTATGACAAAAAATGAATCTTAAGGTATTTTGTAAAATACAGTATATCCGTACATAGTGTAACACTTCATATACCAGTTTTCTTTTGTGTATTGGACATGTATGTCAAATGTTTACTAAGATAAGCATGTGTATACAGATTTTTTTCTTATGTTAGTATAGTGTAATTACAAATCATTTTCACTTATCTTTTGAAAGAGTTGGTATATGGAGGTGTGGGCTAGAACAGAAATGTGTAAACTTACTACAAATTTGGTTTGGACTGGAAATTAAACTTGGAATTTATAAGCTTGTCTCCTATGTTACAAGAAACCTATAGCTTTTCTTCTATCTTTTTTCTTCTTGTTCCTAGGTTTCATACCAGTTTTTTTTCACTTCAAAGTTTTGCAGATCTCCATCAAGTTTGGGAGAAATAATTATCTTTATGTTACAGTTCAGAAGAAATTACACCATTTACACATTTCTGTTTTCTAGCCATATATGGTTAACAATTTGATTGTTTTGTTGGTGATACTTGATACTTTGTCATTAATGTTTTATATTTTCATTAAAATCCAAAAGTGTAGTATCTTTGCGTCTGTGTTATAATTAATGAACAAAGTTGGATTGGATAATTTTGTATGCCACACTTATATTTAGCCTTCAACAGAAATCCAGATTGATTCATGATAATTTTTATTTTCGCGTATTTACTCCAGAGCATTTAAGCCTACTTTGGAAGGTAGTTGGTTAGAGTCTACTGAGTGGAGGCTGCGAGTCTTTCCTGTACTTGATGAGGCAGTGAAAATTTCTGTTTCACAGAAGGTGTTGGCACGGTAAAGAACCCCAACTGCTCAATGACCACTAGTGCCAAGCATAGGCCAAAGTTTTATTCCTTCAACTGCATACACTGAAGTCTTAATCTGAGTGAGAATTTTGAGTGAGATGGGAAACAACATTATTAAGACAAACAATTCAGCATTGTTGCCATATAATTTCAGTTTATTTACCGTTACTATTATATCATCAGGATTAAATGAACGTAATCGTGACAAGAGTGAAAAAAATGACTTAGTTTTAAAGATGATGACTTCCAACTGCCATTTGTACGTGTAATAGAAGTCCAGCAATTATACGAGTTTTCATATTAAATTACATATGGAGTTTTAAGTAAATGTCAAAATATATAAATCCTCGTAGTAAATACCTGTTTGTAAGCCAATGAAAAAAAGCATAGCCGAACTATTAACAAAAATGTCTTGAAGCTTTAGATAATGACTCAGTTAAGCTCAGATGAGATCGAGCTTATTTGCAAATCGTGCTATTTTGATTTTCTGGCTTTACAGCTGCTTTTCCAAGATAATGGAGTCGCCACAAGTCTGCTTTGTTCTATTAGTATGTATTCTTGTTTAAGATAGATGGTCCTAAAATTCTGAATTAGTAGATTACAACGGTGAAAACTCTTTTTATGTGTACATAAATTATCCTGGCGTCACCGGTTTTCGCCAATGTAAGAGGAAAGTCTGAGTATGCGTAGACATAGTCATTTTCAAATTATTAAAAACCATGGATGCCTTTAGTAGCCACCAGTCTTTCCTCATTGACAGTTACAATGTATCATCCTTATGATTCACAACAAATTATTGAAAAAATAGGTGACTGACTTCTCATAGGATTATAGGAGTGATACCGTCACCAGTTTCTTCAATGATAAAACATAACCTCTATTTTAGGTATGCATAGCAGACGACTCTTCATGCATGATTCCATTTATCTTCCCATTTCTGATTGGCATTTTCATTTGGTAATAGCAAAAAATGGACAAGATTTGGCATGCATTTAGATAAACGGTAGGTTATAATTTTGTTTTTATTTCAATTTCTTTCAATACGCACTGATACTATTCAATTAACCCTGCTGAGCACAAAATACCGCATACCCACCCCTAATTTTATTTGCAAAATGATGTCACAGCCCGAAACGAACAATTTGCGAAAAAAAGGAGAATGACGAGAACTTGTGACAGCACATTACGTTTTGAAAAAAATACTAGTAAATGATTAAAAACACAAGAAAAACCAAAGTTGGTATAAAACGTTTTATTTCTATTTCTCACACTCAATTGTACAAGTATAAAATTTGATGGATTATTTTTTTTCGCTTGTTAGTAGTTATTAGTTTAATCTTGTTTAGAATAATTAAAGTTTGACTTGAAAAGTGATGCTTTAGTTAAGGTAAAAGACGCCGATGTAGTCAATCGTTGTTATGACCATTATGGGCGTAGGCTATGGGTAAAAAGGGAGTCACATGGAAAGACACCCTAGTAAAATGTGTTTTGTATGCCAATCTTAAAGGCCTCAGGTATACACAAGAAGTTTATCAAGAGATACATGTAAATACAAATTTGTCTCAACTATTAAAGATGAAATACAAGGGGGAAAGGGTGGTCGATAGTATCAATCTATTTTACAATGATTTAGGCTAAAAAAAAACACCATATAGAACATCTGATTGATTTGACAGTCATTATTAAGGACGTATGTGATCTTGACGCTACGGTTCTGCTACTGTCTTATCTTCATTCCAACGGCGATATACAGTAAAATATACAGATAAAAGATCGAAAAACACGTAGAGAAAAAAGTTCTGTATAGTGAAAAAATCAAGATTGAGACTCGATGGAAGGATATCGATAAATTTTAAGTCAAAAAGAAAAAATAATTAATGTATGTGATGTGTAGAAATAACTTTTTATTCACAAGATAATATAATAGTTGTTGTTGCGTTGTTGCTTAACGTCCCACTCAAGAATATTTCACTCATATGGAGACGTCCATTATAAAAATAATGTAATAAAATAAGACAAACGACATAAGGCATGATTTTCTCAAAACATAATTTTCTTATCAAACATGCCTGTATACTATACGAACGGTTGAGCCTAATTTGCGCATGGAATAATTTAGTTTCGAGCTTCTCTGTAAGCTAGATTGACGGTATAGAGAAGGTTTTACCAGTTTATAATTCATAATTCCTATAAGGAATACAAATAAAGAATTGGGCAAACTCGGACCCCTTGACACACAAGGAGCGGGTTTCCTTTTTTAGCATTGAATACACTGGGTTATAAATAGATTTTTCAGAGAAAAATATCATCGGTATAAAATGAGTTTCCTCCCCCGATACAATAAATTCACTATTAATTTGATTAGATACAATACTAGCTTATTTTAGCCGGGACAGGGGACCAAAATGGAGAACATCTTGTTAATGATTAATACATATTGTAAAAAAATGGTGTAAAAGAAATACATGTAATTAGCTGATCAATCATGAGTGGATCGAATGGATTTCTTCCTCCTAAAAAGTACTTATGTTATTTGTAAGTTAAGAAAAAGTAGAATAAAAGAATTTTTTAATGCGACGTAAACCAGGGGTGTGTTCAACGTTGTAGCCGCTGCGAGCCGATGCGTGTAGCTGATGTCATTCATCATGTGGCTATGAAAGCATACATGTGTGTGAGACATCTTTGAGATTCATTGATGACAAAATACACGTCTAAAATTATTGATACGGTATAAGGACGTGCTTCCTTTCTTATCAACTGATACAGGGGATTACTAGTATTCAATTTAATGCAGAGAAAGATATCATCGATGTAAAATAAATTTGTTCATCTGATACATGAAGCCCACTATGAATTCAATACTTAGCTCATTTTATCCGGGAATGAGGACATGCCACTGACTCGGACAAATCTTTGTGTTAACAATTACAGAAGATGTTGAACACCCGCTTTATTTGAAATAATCCATTGCTATATTACTCTGTTACAAGTTTAACCTGGTTATTTGAAAACCCTGTTTATTTGAAAGAAATTTATTCTCTTTCTGTTTCATTTTATCCAAGTTCGACTGTATTTTGTAAGATATCATATACATTCGATATTGTAAAAGTGGTAATCACCTGATTATTCATGAGTGGATCTTTCCTTCAATTACCAGTGCAATTTGTAAGATTAAAATAAAAACATGAAAAACCCCAATCTCAGTTAGGAATAAAAATATTTCTTTGAGTTGTTTTTAGTTTTATACAGACTATTCACATAACAGTGTATAGTAACAGACCCAAGATATTTTGATAAACTATTCTATGGTGGATCCAAGCTAATGGATAACCAAAAACGACGCCATCAAAAAAGTTATATTCAGCAAAAATATTTGAATATATTTAAGGTTTGTTTTCAGTTATCAATACAATGTGACTATATCTTGTTCACCAGAAAGCTATCACAGAACAAATTTGCCAGTTTTATCTTTGTAAAGAAAATAAAGCACCGAAGAACTTGGTAAGTTAGCCTTTAGATAAAGTTTTCGTAAAGCATAAACTAATATGTTTGCTTTGATGACATGTGCGTCTGGAATATATCCCGCCAGGATCGACTGTTCCCATAACTGCTTAAGCTCCAATACGGAACTGGACTGTATGGCGAACCCATAAAACTACTACTGCTGTAAAGTTTTGCCTTTGAATTAAATATGGTCCTGTCTCTCCAAAAACGAAGGTCCAACTGCGGTAGAAACTGACAAGGCAACATGGGATTGCTGAAAAGGAAATTCAAATTATAAAATGAAGTGTTCAGTGATATTTCTGTCATCATCACTGTGACTTCTGGATGACGATTTGTTGAATAGATATTTGATATTATATAAATTTATATTCATGAAAGGGTGATATTTCATAGTTCCACCCTGAGGAAGCATTGTTGACCGAGGGGAGGCCGAGGATGACAATGTATTCCGAGGGGTTAAACTATAAAATATTATTATCTTCTGAATGGAATATTTATTTTATCATACCGAGTGTCATATTTATAGTTTTGGTTTCCATAACGTTATTCGTTATAACACAGTCTAGAACAGACAAAGCTTAACATATAACGGTATGTTGTCAAAAGTCTGTTGACGTATAACATGCGCACTTGAACGTAGGAACATGTTATATTTTTGAATATCACCCTGGCTTCTTTATCTTTGTAAATCGAGCGGTTGATATTCAAAATTATCACACGGCTCTTTACCAATCAGATTACGGGATTCTAACTTAAGGTATGAATATGATAGATGAGATGTCGGGTTATCGTTCTTCCCTGAGACAATATGCACGTTCTATGAATACTAGACGAAAATGGGTCTGAAAGTGGAATCAGATATCATGGATGAGTAAGTGTTTCCGACTGACCGATCGCATCCGCTGTGCATCCATCGTCAAATCAAATGAAATAGACGAAAAATTCATTTCCAAAATCGGTACGGACGATTCCAAAACCTACGGCAAATTGAAACATGTTAATTGCAACAATGTCACCCATTTTATTCTCTATCGATTCTTTGTACCTAATGGTCCTGAATGCTAAGCAAATTACTAAATCAGAATTTTAAACAGAAACAGTGGCGTAGGGTCACCGGTTTAGGAAGTGTAGGAATACGAGTGCGTATAACAATCAACAAAGAAAACTTATCTTCCTCACTCTCATTTTCCTAAAAACACGTTTGTACAGCTTCTACTTATGTTTACTTTCGCTGCATTAGAAAAGGCGTTGTTGTTTCATCTCCTGTTTGGCCGTGACACAGCAAATCTTTTAGGGTCACCGACTTAGGTTCCTCTCCGAAACAGGTAACCGGACGGTAACAATAAAAACCCAGTACTCTGTCTCTGTAGTGTACTAACAAAGTATAAACTAAAGAACACAGTTTGATTGTATACTCACCTGAAAGAGGCCATTTTAAATGAATATCGCTGCATTTGCTTTATTTTGGTGTTGGCACATATTATACTAGAAAGGCGGATTTTCTTAATTTGTCTGAGTTGACCTGAAGAAATAAAATGTGCACATTAAAATTCATTTGCTATGACTATATTTGAAAAACGATCATTTAGTCTGGTTTATAACCGTTAGTTGTTCAATCTTGGGACTATGACTATTTAAGAAATCTAATAAACTCCATACATGCATCAATGATAAAAAAAGCTATCTATTTTGAATATGTGTGATGGAAATTAATTTACTTACTATTTTAAAAGATTAATATCTGTCAAGACATGCATTTGTATCTATATACTGTTTCTATCATGTAGGTTTGAACCAGTGTTGGGTTTATATAACACTTATGTATACAACTCTTGTTATTCAATTGCCGTTCACCAAGTGCATCTGATGTATCTACTAAAATGACCAATCTGTAATTACAAAGAGGGAGACGACACCGATTAAACCAATTTAAACTTGCCTCTAGTAAATCCGATAGACTTGAATTTGTTTTCATACCAAAAACGATCACCAAACTTGAAATGTTCAAACTGTTTTGCAATTATGCAGGCAAATGTAGGACCCGTTCTCCCGCCTGGCACTCTCCGCTCTGATAATCCCGCAGAAAATAAGTCTATGTCATCCGGATGGCTGCAATGAAATGACGTTATATACAATGCATATGGATATGTATACATTACTGAGAGACCAGATATTCAACTTACACAAAGAAATAGAGTTACAACTAATATACCAGTAATCAGAAATCCTGTTTTATAAACTGCATGGCAATAAACAATCTGAATATGGATAGCGTGGTGTTGCGTGACAGATCAATTGGCCTGAATACCAATTAAGTCATTACATATAATATCATTTATGTCAATTTAATTTCGACTTACTAAGGCAACTACAAACTTCTTTTAAAGCGTGTATGATTACTTGAAATATCTATTTCAGAGAACATATTAATTTCGGGATGTTATTTGAAACACGTTTGACACATTTTCATTATTGACTGAAATGGTACTGTTTCGTTACTTAAACCCCGGGGGTAGAGCGATAGATATAAGAGAGCCAACTTTAGGCGGGTACTTACAATATACATTGGAGCCTAAATAATCTGAACACTTCTTTTTCCAAGCAAAATATCCGGATAAATGAAGCTTCCGGAATACTGGAACGTAACTACCATATTTACCGATACACTTTGAAAGTTTAGTTCAATAGAAATTTCGTCCGGAAAGTGAAGCATCAGGATTATGGGCGTCCGCATTAATGGCACGACTGTGCACACATTGTGATGCACAAAGTATTGGATAGAGGATCGAGCACTAATAAACTAAGGCTGAAATTACGCACACAGCAAATCTAAAAACTAATAGGCCTCTTTGAAACTCAAGAAACCAACCAATCACTTATGGATTAGTCCTTTACAGAACATCCGCATTTGCGGCCATTTGAAAAATAATCTTACGACAAAAACACCTGTAAATTGTCAGTACGTGAAATTTTTATATCAATTATTTAACCAAATAAAACTGTAATTCAATTGATATAAGCATAACTTAATTAATTTTTCTTTAAAATGAAAACCATAGTCCATCACAGGTGGTCACTTTTTCGTCATAATTACTGAATTTAGACTGAAATTTTGCTCTCTTACGATTACGAGTGATTTTAATTGCAAGATTTGTGAGAATTTTGATGACTCTGATATCAACTGAATTAGGACGTTCTTTGATTTTAGTTCACTACCATTGGTAATTCAGGGTTATATATTTTCTGGACTCTGTGGGAGTCATGGTAAATGTGGCGAGAATCCCTATATTCTGATATGTAGCGTGGTACGTACTCATTTGCATATTTATTGTATTTCCGGCATATCACTTTTATTGAATAAAAATAATGCACCTGGAAAGGGTTTAAGTTATATATTAAAATACAATGAAAGCCTAGATATAAAATTTTATGACCATTTGTACACCAATGTGCTCTTCATCCAATTGGTAGAGTACGTATTTGAATGGACACAACTGTGAAAACTTATTTTTTCCATAACTTCTCATTTTTTAAAATGATAAACCATTTTAACTTGGCCTAAAAACAAGTATCTTAGTAGACCATACCACAATAATCATTTAGAAGAAGTCATCAATAATCTACTAGTTATCATTTCATGCATTCACTAAGGTCTTCATAACGATGTTCCAAAGACATACTGAAACTGACATTTGAACTGATTTACATCCACATGAATCAAATACCTGTATAACTTTGCAAACTTCAAGGCAACGTCCAGATCATGATCTTTCATTCCCCCTGGCCCGGTGCCAAAATGGACTACTCGAGAATAGCCGCACCACTGTCTCCAAGCATTATAAGACGGGATTCCATGATCCCTACCTCGCTGTATATTTAGTGCTGACAAATCAAAACTCATAAAATCTTTGTCCTGGAAGAGCTTATTTCGGACTCCATCGGCCAAAAATCTATCATCTTTATTCTGTCGGTCATTTATAAGAGTTCTTCCCATACCATCATATCCGCTTCCATATCGATGTAAAATTAAACGTGGTCTGTTAAACGTTTTCTCTATGGGGACATCCACGTACTTCTTACCGGAGAGTGCCGTCAATGCCATATCATTCGTTATCTGCGAGTGACCAAATCGAAAAGCGGCAACGTTAAATACATTTGATGCTGTTACGTCCAGCTTTGGGTTATAGATAGTGTCGTAATCTTTAGATCTACAGTTAAGTCCATGTTTTACTCGGAAATGCTTATTCAGCACTAGAGGAAGATATTCCTTATAGGTGATATGCTGCATAAATGCCGCCAAGATTTTTCTTGTCTCTTGGAATATTTTTTCATCTGACCAATGTGGATTTATCGTGCCAAGTTTTGCTGCAATCCGATTGTGTTCCCTCAAAAATAATGTGTGTAGATATCCTAGCGATGGAACAATCGTACTTCTACCGTCCCCTATTCAAATTAAAAGAGTACTATGAATATTTATGGTATTGGATTTATGTGTAAGTTCAATTCAATAAATCATCTTTACATGTATCAAGTATATTGATAATAATTAGTTAAATTTGCAGCAAAGATCACAGGGGCTCGTTTTTTGGTCGGAAATATATGCTGGCCAACTTACATGCGTTCAAGTTTGTGTGCGCTATACACACAACCTAGAAAGCATGTCAGTCGACCAGCATATATTTACGACCAAAAATACGAGCCCCTGTGCAAAGATATGTTAAACTTTGCCGATGAGAATGGTTCTTTATGTCCTTTGGACGGACTAGTAAAAACACAGTGCCACAGTAAGTAGTAAGTGTTGGCACATTATATATCCCTCATGGGCCAAATTTTGAAACCCTTCAGCAGTAAACCTAACATGAGTAAATAACTATTCAGTGGGATGTTAAACAACAACATATATGCAACCTTGTGACATAATTATACCAACCAGCATCAAAACAGTAATCATTTTTGGATTCTTTGATGCAGTCACTGTCCTTGGCAAGGGGTAATAATCCGCCCTCAAACATTTTCATAAAACCTGAAAAATAAATGAAAATGACTTATGAGCCTGTTAATATCATTTAATATCTATCTTTGATTAGTAACAGCGTTACATGATATCTTTTTAAATGTAGACGAAACAGTAAAAATTACATTAATATAATAATTATCTATGGCGCAATCGATCCCTGATTTTAAATACTTTAATGAATACTGAGTTAAGGTGTTTGAATAGTTAATATATTCGTAATATATTCGTAACTACGAAATTATTCCTTACTTGAAAATTTACAATCGATTAATAATACAATATGACAAAGATATCTCATTAATACTTCGATCACGTAAAAGGTAAGGCTGTGATATTTGAGAAAACAAATTCTTAGAAATTAAGATTCTATAAATAATACAAGATGACATACTTCTCTCATTCATCGTTTGATGGGTTAATCTGTATTATTTTAGAAAAGGAATCCTTTGTCAAAAGGCTTATGAAAAAAATCCTGTTTATGTGAAAGAAAAATTTATTTCCCCTCGGTTTCAATACATCCGGCCCCGACTGTGATATCTTCTAATTACAAAACTCAAGACTTAAGACTACGGGTATAAAGATATGAAAACCAACAAAATTGAAAATATAGGAAAGGAAGTTGAAGATATTGAAGGCGCATTAAGAAAAAATGAATCGAACGTCGGACAGCACCAAGACA
>JACSZP010009029.1:0-20981 GCA_016161895.1 Pinna nobilis | reverse complement strand
AGAGAGAGAGAGAGAGAGAGAGAGAGAGAGAGAGAGAGAGAGAAACGTGAATGATGATCAGGGTTGAGATCAAATTTGACCATTCAAAATATCGAATATGGTTCCAACGTTCGATGGAATTTACCTTATTTTACTACTGCTATAGAAAAATGGGACGGACGTTGCTAGGAAGCAGGAGATTCATACTCTTCCTGGGGACCTGATATCATTCATATTTCTAAGTTTCTTTCTGCGGTTTTTATTCAGTTAGATTTCCCTTATTGTGTATGTGTTTTCTGGATATTTAACCAATGAAATCCTCGGAAATATGCAAAATTTAATTATAACTGCTTGAACATAATTAATTTGTTTGTCATTGTCTTAAATTCTCTGCATTAAGACGAAAGTTGCATTTAATGACTGATATTTGTCCCAAAGGCATAAGAAAATTAAAATGAAGCTTTAGATCTTATTTGTATAAACACCACCATCATTTTTCATGCCTTTGTTCTACGGAGCTCGTCTCCAGACCGTGATGTGGGTTTGAAAGCTGTCTGTATTTTCCAGTCTTGCAGACGGGACTTTGAACTCCCGAAGTGTCACATTAGATTTCGGTACCTTGAAGACCTCTCGCTGCTCAATGGCCGTAGGTGCCGAGAACTTTGATGGTCTTTACTTGCATCTGATGACTCAAATTAATAAAAGAGTATAAGATGGACATACAACAATTTTAGCAACAACAAAAAGAAAAAAAACATGAACAAACTAAAAAAGTAAAAAAAAACTTAATGCTGTCTCTTATAGCGTTTCAAGGATACACCTTAGAACGCACCCTCTTTACCGTTCAAAAGAATTCCGAGATAAGCCTTTAAAATAAAATTCATTGAGTGCATTTACAGAAGTGCAATTCACTGGCTATAACATGCATTTCAGAAGGAATAGCAATTTATATTTCAGAATGAAACTTAGAGGCGTTACATGGCTGAAGGTTTGGTACTTCGTTCTTTTAAAGCAAGAAACAGGTCACCCTTGGATTCTTATTTAAGTTCGCTTTATATAAATAAAGAAACAGATAGGTACACACATGTACCTTGCTTCTTGTTAGAGTTCTATCGATTTGCTGTAACACCTTGGCCCAGTTCTTAAACAAATTTAACGAGGTTTTTTATATAATTAGCTCTGTAGAAAAAATGATAACTGAAATTTTAATTGAATTTCCCAAATTCTTTTAAAAAAAATGGTTCAATTTAACAATAAAATTAAAGCTATTTAGCACTAGAATAAGACTTTATTAAGACTTTATTTCTATCATTGGTTATATCTAACCGAGTGTTAAAATGTAACTTAGAGGTGAGTAAAACTGGGTCAGGTCAGAAATTCTAGTATATGTTTTCATATAAACTTAAATGCATTTGTATATTGAATAAGAATGATTATGGACGGAAAAGGAAAATTTCTAAATTCTAAATTCCTGGATATCACTTTTATTCATAAGACATTTTTGAATAAATGCAATGAGGGACATTTTCTTTTTAGGCTTACGACCATCATCGGATGAGCGGATGAGACTTATTTCCGGATTTAAAACATAGGTGTCGCGACGGGTGGGGTACGTGGAACAGGAGTTGCCTACCCTTCCGGGGCACCTGAACTCAACCCCGGTTTTAATGGGGGTCGTGTTCCTCTATTTCAGTTTTAAGTATTATGTGGATTGCTGTTTGTGATGTTGTCTCTTTTTGTTTTTCTGATGGTGTTGTCTGTCGTGGATTATTGTCCCCATGTTATTTTCTATTTCCGCTTTTATACGAAACCTCTAAACTCATTCCGAGGTTTTAGTGAGGTTCATGTTACTCCATTTTGTGTGTTGTATGTTGTGTGAGTAATTATCTGTAGTATTGTCTCTTTTTGCTGTGGCCAAGGTGTCATTCCATTAACGATTTTTGAATACTCTTAATATCTTCAACTTCCTTTTTAACCTGATTCTGGATAAAACATCTGTAGTTTTGCTGATTTTTTTTCTTGCTGCTGACTCTTTCCGAGCTCATGATCTCGATCTCTTTTCGGGGTTCACTTCGCTCTTATGTACATTTTCTTTACATTGACTTCGGGTTACTCCGCCTCCCTAATGAAAAAAAAGGCCCACAGAGGGTGCAACCGGCCGACAGGTTGGGTGCTTACTCCTTCTGAGCACCATGCATATCCAGGGGGCCCATGTTTGTTCAATCATTATTTAGTATTCCTCATAGAAATTATGAGGTTGGGAGCTTTTTGTACATTTAACTTTTCATTTTGTTTGATTTTGCAGGGTTTGTATGTCATTCCGTTTGATAAATGTTGAATACATGAATTGTCCATCCAAATAAAAAAATCTATAATTTATCGCAAAATACAGTATTCTTTATTTTTGTGATAAAAAAGAAAGCTAATATCCAAAGCGTTTTAATATCTATTTGTCAATTTAGTTGTAAGAAAAAAGAGTTTCTGTTCAGAACAGATCTTATTCACAGGCGTCTTTGCAGATTTGAACAGTGCATGAAAGGCAATATCTATCAGAAGTAAGTTTGTATTCTAGAGTTGAAGTGTAAATGTATTGATTAATTCTTGCCTCCTGATAAGTTCATTAAATATTTGAAAGTAATTGAGTAAAGTTTGTTTAAAATATGACGTGGAACCACTTTTTGTTAACGTATGGTAATTAACACTGGCAATAAATGACAATTTCGCCGATTATAAGGTAGATGCGCATAACTTTGTACCCGTCTTCCGATGAGATTGAAAAGTCTCATTGAAAATTTCTGACACTCTGAGTAACACGTACCAGTGTTTCATTACATAATGGTGGGTATGCAACACAATGCTCCCGAATCCAGCATTATTTATATCACTGCCGATGGGGTACTTGGGTAATAGTTATTAGTGGGATTTTTTTTCATAAACCATAAATGTTACTTTTTCTGTATTTTGTATTCTTGTAAAAAAGAATAATTTAATTACTTTTAAAACAATAAGCTTTAAACGTTCAGTGATTTTTTTTATTTCGAGAAGATCATTATCTGAAAACCCCTCAGATTATTGGCTTTTGTAATAAACATAAAGATATGACGCATTTTATTATTTATTAAGATAAAAGCATATATCAACAAAGTTGCATAAAATGTCCTTTAAGCAAAATCAAATGATTGTCAAAATTATTGGATCACTTACAAAGTTACAAAAGAAGAAGTAAGATTTACTTATATTACATACACGCTTTATAAGCCTGTCCTTGCACTTACATACCAAATCATAGCATAGAACACATGACAATTAAAAAGCCCGGTTAAAAATAAGAAATGAAACACAGATAATAGAAAAATTTTATAAAAATTTAACTGAAGATTTGGTATTCATTATTTCTGTGAAAAAGAAATAAATAAAAAGAATAAGTAAAAGCAAAATAAAAACAACATAAAAAACTAAGAAAAAACAAAAACATTTGAAAAACAAATACAGTCATTTCAATTAATAATAAGTTTTAATTTCCGATGGGAATGTAGGTGATGACCTGGTCGAAGTGTTGCAACTTACATCATTTGCCCCTCACCTTAGGTCTCTTTGATCAATGTCCGACTTTTACCTTCATCAGAACTATTTTGAACGTTGTCTGTTCATTAACTTATTACAAAATCCATGTAAAAAAATCACGTGTTCAAAATAAAAGTACGAAGGGATGTTCAAAACTCCAAGTCCTAATAAACAAGATAAGTTGAGAAATGATAAAGGTCTCAATCTCAACGCAGAAAACAATTGTAAATCCCTAATTGGATGGGACCGGGTTTGCGGAAGGGGTCAGTGCCCCTGTTGGTATGCCATACCCGTCGCAACTGTTCCCAGAAACCATACGAGTTCGGTAAAATATCAATAAATGTTATCATCTTTGTAGCAGAAATGGGAGCATGTATTAAAAGTGCAATAAACCAAATGCTTCATTAAGCCGTATGTCTCATTAAAATCCCTAATGATTCATTAGGTAAGAAGTACATGTTAATTAAAATATAATACATGAAACCTTTTTTAAAACTTTATTGGTTAATGTTGCATTCATGTCAAAATTGTTATTAAAGTGTCATTATCATTCAAAGTTTACCCACAATACATAAGTTTATTTACTTTTAGTCTTCTGCTCGCAAACAATTGAATGGCCTATAATGAAATATTATTCTATTTCTCACTCCAAAATGAGTTTGAAATGAAACAATGTTCAAACATCCCAGAGACACAAGGGAAATGATTTTCGAAACGTTTGAAGTGTACAGAATCCAAAAGTATAGGTATAGATAAAATCAGCATGGTTTTTAGGTAAATAAACTCAAACCTTCATTGGTGAAAAAAGAAAAGTATCTGGGAAAACATGTTGACATTGGTTGGGTGTCACCACAAGATGAGTGAAGGAAATCAAAACACAATTGATGAATTTGTACAAAACAGCAACTATATAACCAAACACGTAAACGGCTACCTTATTTAATGCATGTTTAATAAAGCACCTTCACTAAGGTTGGCAGATATCATAAAGGTTCAATGCACCAATCCATTATTAAAAGGTTGATACAACACACAAAAATTTAACATTAAATATTTCCAGTTTAATGAAGCTTAAATGATTCATTAAATATCGATACAACCGGGTCCAGATCACTTGGATGGAGAAGGGTCTTGCTTTCCTTGTCATTCGGCTGAGACAGTAAAAACCAGATGACGAATGACTGCTGTATTCATCACATTCGTTGATTTTCAAAATATTTGATTTCAGTGAACACGAGAAAACATACTAGTAGTACATGTTGAAAAATATGCATATGCATCTGTCTGCTCTAATATGATAACTTGAAGCAATATAAATATGTTAGGTAAAAAGCGATGCACATTTTTTTCGGGGTGTCTTTTTACTTGTGAAGAAAAATGCTCATTTGTTTAGCTTTGGGAAATAATGTCAAATTTATCTTGAAAAGTAAAACTAAATCATAAATAGATAATGCAAAGCACAAAATTCAATTAAATTTGTATTTACTGCATAAGTTAATGATGTCTTGTTTAAAGGTACGTTACAAATGTTGTTGTAAAATGTATAAGTTGTGTGCAAGCGATAACTCCTGAATTATTGAATTCCAATTTCATTTGTATTTCAAAACTGATGCCATAAGACATAAGCAGAGGTTATTTCCACATAACTAGGTTACATCCTATAATGCATGTTAGAACATCCATCTATTTGGATCCGCAACTGTCGCCGGTGCTGGTCTTCCGGTTGGTGACCAGTTGACTTCCTGTCCTGTGTCAGGGGTTTCCATGCGGGTAGGTGTGTCTATAAAAGAATACTCACTGTCCGTATCAGTTATAGATAATGGGGACTTATTTCTTCTTGCGTATGAATACTCGGAGGAACTCGATCCTCTCCTGCCCATATTGTGTTCTGGGGTCACTCTTCCGTTTCCTTTGGACCATCTCTGTTTGGAGTCATCGGCAGTCTCTTCAGACAAATCAGACGGAGCTCTTTTAAATGAGGGTAGGGAGGATTTACTCTGAATGAACTTCCAGATTCCAAATCCAACACCGGAGAGTAACAAGGGACTCATGGCTCCGATTGCTCCTGCTAATATTTCCGTCTTTGTGACCCCGACATCACTGTCTTCCAAAAACTTACATTTACATGCACTGTCTTGCTTCAAGCTGCCACAGGTCGTCTCAGCCTTGTTAAAAAGAAGTTTTTTTTTTGTGAGAGAAAATTCGTAAAAGTCAAGCAATAGACCACACATTTCCTAAAGGCCCAAATAATAGACTTTTATAATTTCAAATCAAACCCTCCTAGAAACGGATTTAAATAATCAAATGGCTACTTTCAACATTCTAAAATAAATAAACAGTATCATAGACAAACAAAAATCGACTTATATATGACATGGTTTTGAAACAAATCTTAGACTTTAAGATGCCAACAATGTACAAAACTCATACTATATATGTTTCACATTTTGATATAATACTTATGCTCGTTTTATATGTTTTTTGGCCTGTTACGATAAATAAATACATTTCAAAACTTCTTTGCCTATATTTAATGTAATTTATTTTCAGCAGTTAACGGGAAACATCTCCAGCGACTTCTAATATGCTAAATCAGATAAGTATCTCATCCCAAAAGCAATAGGATTCCATTTTCGTCTTCTACTGTTTTTTTCTGCTTTTTTTATTCTCTCAAAGTAAAAAATAGGAAGTAGGAATGGGTATACCAAACAGTATGTTCTATGTAAAACAATTTTGGCATAAAAACGGTTTCTACATGAAAAGAACAATTTGGTATCCCGAAAAATAAGTAAAAAGACTTCTATCTCTCTATCATACAATGGGTTAAAACTTACCTCAGACTGTGTTAGAAGAATAAATACAATAGTAGTTAAATGTAAGCTTAATTTCAATAGCGCCATGACAAGAACATATCCTTTTCACTTGTAAATCTTGAGTGTTTGGTGTTTATTCGTCAACAAAAAATCAATTACAGTATAAATCAATTGATAATATGATACCGGCGGACGGATCTTCCCCTATCTCCCATGTGATCCGTTAATCTTGACAAATTGATTTTACCTGGGATTCAGAATTCCATGAGACCCAAATATCAATGTTGACAGACCTTACGTGACCAAGGAAGATTGCATGTTTTATATCCCAAATAATCCGCCTGGTAAATTAAACACAAAGAGCACATGCTGTAAATTAAAGAGAACGATATAGACCACCTAGTAACTGTCAACGACGTAGATATGATACCTTTTATACGAAATTATATAATCTGTCTCAGGGAAAACAGAGAGAATAGGAGACTGTGTACAATGATATGGATTAAGAAGAAAAGAGCAGCCTGTGTGTGTGTGTGTGTGTGTGTGTGTGTGTGTGTCCGTTTAAGTTTATTATTCATGTCTTTTTTGTATAGGTTTTTTTTTTAATTTTCACTTTTTTTTTGTCTTTTTAAAATAATACAAGGGACACTCAACAATTTTTCAGTCGAATGGGGCAACCATTCATTTATCCATGCTATCATGTTCATACTTTTTGATTTACCGGGGGTCTTACCAAAAAATATGAATCACTTTTTAGTAAGACCCCCGGTAAATCAAAAAAAATATGAACATGATACTGCGGTAGAGAATCTGAAGTAAATGTAAATTTGGAGAGATCTCCGGCCGTCTGTGAGTATTTGGTAAACTGTCTCAAATAGTCAACGTAGGTTTTAACGGATTATTACCAGATTAGACTTATTTCCGGTTTCGAAAATAGGTCACACTACGGGTGTCGCGCGTTATTTCCGGTTTCGAAAATAGGTCACACGACGGTTGCCGCGCGTGGAGCAGGAGTTGCTTACCTTTCCGGAGAACCTGATCTCACTTCCAAGGTTTCAAGTATGGTTCATGTTGCTATATGTAAATTTTTATGATTCGTTGGATAGTTGTTTATTTGTAATATTGTCCACCTTTATTTTAGCCATGAAGTCTGTCGTTTGATTATATTAATAACCCTTTGGTGTCCTACTTTCTTCTTGAAATGAAAGAATAAATGCTCTGAAAATTCGTCCACGGAAGCCTTCATAAATAACGATTGGTAATATATTACACACACTGGCATGTCAGACATGCAGCACACATAGGTTTTAAATAATACACTTTTGATCGTAATTGCAAAAGATAAAGGGCTTTTTACAAACTTACAAACCAAAATATCATGCCAATGTAAACCAATTCGGTATTTTTCTTAGTTCTATCAATACTATATACAAAACGAACTGCCCTGAAAAGACAGTCCTGGCAAACAGTAATTTCAAATAAATTCAGACATGTACTCAAGGTGTTCTCTTACAGTCCTGATATCGTCTATTTTATCATCCGATACTGTATGCAGCGATATTTTCGCCTCTATCGTCCTCATCTTCAAAATGGTAAGTTCTTTGAAGATATGTATGACGGAATTGGGCAAATTTAAAGCGAGAGAGACTGTTTCCAAGTGTTTAGGGTAAAAATAAACCCGGGCGAAAATAACGCTGTACACAGTATGTACATCATGTTTACCATCCGGATACCTGGTCCCGTCCCGTTTGGGAATCGTTATATTGCTTCATGTTGAGATTCTTTTCATTATATATTATATACTTATTGCACAGAGATGAGGTCAATATGATGATTTATGGAGTGATAAAAATGATATCGACTGAGGACGAAAGCCGAGGTTGATATAGGTTTTATCACTCCATAAATAATCATATTGACCGTATCATCTGTGCAATAAATGTTTTATTACATTCTTGAATATTCACAACAAAAATAGCTATAGTGTTCGACAAGAAGCATACAAATAACTGAGAAAGTGATAATTACTTAAAAGTGTGACTGACAGAGCGATTCCTCAATGTCTTTTTATTACAAAATTTGACTAACCGGTAGAGGAAAAAAAGTCTACACACTTTGAAATTTATTTCATATGACAATTCAAACATTGCTTGCATTATTGCTTTATACTTTTACCTGGTATTTTAAGCCAAAATTCTCGTATCAAGATCAGTGAATCCTTATTTGATGAACTGTTCAATATCAAGTAAAAGCGGTGCAATATGACAATTTATTGAACTGCACGTGACCAGCCCTCAACCAATGGGAAAGCTCATAGAGATTCATGAATATTCAAGCATGTAATAATTTGATTTATTATATTAGACATCGAGTTTCGAATACCGTTGTACTTGTTTACTTTTGATTTCTTAATTTCCGTTGCCATTAAACTTTACATAAAAAGGAGAGAAATGATAAATTCAGATGTGTATCTAAAGTTATGGTGCAATTACATACCTGTGTAGTGACAATAGAAAAGAAAACAACAAGAAAAAGAGAAGCGTTATGTCCGGCGATCTTATTTAATTCAGATGAAAAAGTTTTATTGTCGATTCGGAGAACTTTTTAAATAATATGATTTGATTTTGATCAGATCAATCAATTTGATTACATTTTAGAAAGCTCTGATTAAGAAAATTCATTTTATCAGAGATTTATGCATATGAAATACGAAAAAGTAGCGAAGAAGCGAATGACCTTGTAGTCACGACTAAAGGGCGCCTCCTTTGCAAAATATATATTTATTGGCTTCAGCGATGACGATTTCTTGGTTTGTAAGCTTTTTTTGTAAGACTATCATTAGTTTCCTCCTAGAATTTTGTATACTTAAATATCCATTGGAAACTTCAAGTTTCTAAAGATTGAAAAGGAAAAGGAAACATCTAACGATTGATCTTGACCTATTTTTGGATAAAAATATTAAATTCTTCCGCTATTTCTCGTGTGAAAAAATAACAAATATTGTTTTCTGTTCTAGAAGAACGTGTCAATCGATATCTCTTTTTCAAAAAGAATTTCATGCAAATAATTTAGAAGGTGATACAACAGTGAAAGTTAAAGAGACCTTTTGAGGCAACGTCAATGATTGTACTTATGCATTGCTAACAAAGACAACCATTATCATCTATATGATGATAGTATAAACATTTTAAGTCTTTTATGCTAGAATTTTGGAGAGTTGTTGAAAATATTCATTTCGTCTACTTTATGAGATTATCAATACACAGCATACACGTCCATAAGGGTCTTGTCACAGAATACTAATTTCAAACTTTTCTGAAAAACTCGTCATTATGATAAGGTCCCCATATTCACTGTAGAACGTCCTACATGAAAATGTTTGTCGTCTATGAATACGTATTGATACTTTGGTAAGATAAAAAGATAAATGCCTGGACAAATAGATAGATAGATAGATAGATAGATAGATAGATAGATAGATAGATGGATGAACAGACAGACAGACAGACAGTTAGATAGTTAGTTAGTTAGTTAGTTAGTTAGATAGACAGATAGATAGACACACAGACAGACAGACAGACAGCCAAACGGACGGACGGACAGATAGATAGATAAGATAGATACCCATGATACCAAAATCAAAGAATATATATGATGACAATAAATTTATATTCTTCTTAATTATGCTTACGTCATTGTTTTCTCTATTATCAGAGAGATGCCTCATCTGAACTCTATAAACCACGTCCAAAAAGGACATCAGTTGTCATGGTTTTCCTGCATTGTCAAAGTTTATATATCTAAAATGACTCAGTAACAGAGAACTGTGACAAAGAAAAGGAAATGAGATTTCTAATCAAATACAAGTTTTTCTATTACATATGAGGGAATACGTGACTTCGATCATTAACTTGTAAGATGAACATCTACCTATGTTGATTTCACAAATCAATTTTAGCTTGGTAAATTACTTCAAGGTGGATAAGCTTAACAGATACAATCTTCGTCTTTATAAAAAAAATCTGCATTAATTTAATTGTCAGACATCTATGTATAAGAAAAGAAAAACAAGAAAATCATATATGTTTCAATGGATGGAAATTACCAATGTCATTAGAATAATTTATTTATGGACAAATAGACGATAAAAAAAATTCAGTAAATGCCTCAATCAGGAAATACCCCATTACGCAAAAGGGAAGGACCAACGGTCCCCATGAAATCCCAACTGTATTTTTAAAGCTGAGATAGGAAAATAAAAAGCTGTTGAACTCGTGTATTTTTAAAGTCCTTCTGAAGGACAGTTAATTCATCAGATTCGCTTCAAATCTTAATTAACCTACGTGTTTTCATTATTCACTAAAATGAAAAAAATCAAGTCCTCATATTCAGAAATTGCAGAATATTTCAAAATGTTGTGGAATTTTATTCTTGGTTCAAATACGTTATTTACTAATAAACACAATATATTTTGAAAATATTTTCATTTTGTCGCAATGTTTATGCCGTCCTTCCGTTCCGTTTATGACTATTTACGAATATGACTTGTTCCAGAATATGTAAAATTGGTGACACGTAGAGTTGCTTACCCTTCCGGAGCACCTGAAGTCATTTGGTGTTCGTTTTACTCGTTCTTTAGATTTGTGTGTTGTTGTGTAGATTTTTATTTGTAGTACTGTCTTTTTATGTTTTCCCATAGAACATTTGTTGTATGTAGTTCAATTGATAATTTTTAGTTGTACTATATATTTATAGGTAGCCCCCTATGTATATTCAAACTATTCTCAAGTTGGTCACTCCTAACCAGGATTATTGCAGAACGTCAAAATATATTTTTGATTTAGGCCTCGTGTCTCAGCACATTGACAAAATATATACATGTATACGTTGAAATCTCTAAGGCTACAATTAATAGAAATTTCCATATTATGGCTGCTATAATGTTGAATTTCATGGCTTTGTATTATGATGGTCCTGGTATGATGTTGGTTTTCCTTGGTTTTATGTCCTTTAGTCCGTATTTTGAATACGAAAAATTAACTAATTTTGTCGTGCCAACTTTTATCGAAAAATGATTATAACATCAATAGAATAACAACACTAGCAACTGAAAGTTAAGGCTTCTGCTGTATCGCAAGTGCCTGTGTCCGATTTTTGGTTGGATGGCAAGCCTCGCAATGAAACGCGGATTTTCATAATATGATAGATCTACTTAATATGAAGCAAGTGAATGTATGAAGTGTATTACATATAGTCTTCTGAATAATTTAAATGCTCTTTGTGTATTGTAGGAATCATCCTTCTAACACAATTGCGCCATTTTCTGGTTTCAAATGGATCCGAAAGTTCGTCGAATCATTTGAAAATTGAAATTTCAATTTTTTTCTTTCTCTTACTTATCTCGAACGAGATTCTAACAATCATATTCTATTTGTTGATCTAAATTCTGACCGAGGGAGTAGCGTTTCAAGTACTTCCTACATTTATTTTTATCATGTGGCATGATCTTTATGATGTGATTGATGCTTTTGTATCTGGTAGAGGCGAAATGCACCTTTGGAATATTATTGTAGTTGGTTGGTTGAATCAATGTTCAAAAATGCTTACACTACCGGAGCACCTGAACTCATCCCTGGTTTTTGGTGGGGTTCGTGTTACTTTATTTTTCGGTTTTCCACGTCTTGTGTTGATTGCTGTTTGTGTTATTATCTCTTTCTGTTTTGGCCAGGGTTTCGCCTGCCTTTGAATTTATGGCTGAGATAATGTTGAATTTCCTGGTTTTGTAACTAAGATGGCTCTGGTATGATGTTGGTTTTCCTTGGTTAAGAATATGTCTCAAGAATCTTTCATTCACATGGTGACGTCACCAATGCCGGTTAAGTGCCACAAATTTGGCCTGTGCTCGGCACTTATGGTAGTTGAGCAGGAAGCATACCTGCCAACATACCGCCTCCGGTGATAAGGAACCTCTATTGTCTCACAAGGTGACGCAGTTTCGAACCCATAACCTCACGAACAGAAGGCGAATACTCTAAACACAGATCCATAGCGGCCCCGGATATTGTTGTTAGCATTTTTACTATCATGATATTGATCTTTTTCCTGGAGTGTAGGAAAAATACAATGACTTCTTAATTAAAGTCAATGTTAAATGGAAAATGATGTCTATTGCAGATATGTTCTACAATTAAAAATACATGTGGTTATTCACTTGCATCAATTTATACAAGAGTCCCAAGGCTTATCTTTTAAGTAAATATTGAGCGAGAACTTCCCCATTTAATGTCCTGCACTGTTTTCAAAATTCAATTTTGAATAACGTGCAAGAAGTCAATTGATGGGAGTTTAAATTATTTGTTTAATACGAACATGTATTTGGATATCCGTGATAGATAATACCCCGTAGTTCTGCCAATAGTCTGCCTACTCAGATACAACATCCTGGTTAATTATCCAATAGATATGACATCTCGTTATCAGCAAAGCAAGATCTTCTACTTTCGCAAATTAACTTTATCAATGAAAAAGGGATGTTGATGACGAAAGTGTTTATTTGCATTAGGCTTGTAAACTATCCTCCGCATTCTATGCTCTGAATATTATCAATGCATACATAAAGTACAAATGAAACAGTAACACGAGAGAAGAGATTTGTTAATACGTGTATTTCGGTAAACCTGTTCCTTATGCTGGGCGATAAAGTGAATACCTTAAGCAAAAACATCTTCAGAAANNACAACAACAACAACTAAATAGAAGATACCAAAGAGGCATTCCGAATTCAAAACAAAAAGGGGCGGCACCACAAACAGCAATCAAAATACACATGTGTCACTGGGGTCTCCGTGGCCGAGTGGTTAGCGTGTTCGACTGCGAATCGGAAGATCCGGGTTCGAGTCGCGTCAGCGCCACTCCATGGTTGGCCGTCCCTGTCCTTCGGATGAGACAGAAAAAGAAACTGAGGCCCCGTGTCACAGTGGGTGTTGGCACATTAAAGAACCCTCCCTGCTCTACGGCCAGCAGTGCCGAGCATAGTCAAAATGTGTAGGTCTTCGCCGGCACACGGTGACGTCTCCATTTAAGTGAAATATTCTTGAGTGGGAATTTAAACAACAATACCATGCCATACATGTATCACTCAAAACTAAAACAAATTAGAGTCTAAATCCAGAATTATATTTCCAAGAACTTCACTCTCCCTTATAATTAAGTAAAGATAAAGTTCTCGCAAATACAACCTTATTTTAGAAGTATTTGTATTGCTAGTAGATAAACAACCTTTTTCACAACGAATTTTACGATAAAAACCACTCGTGTCATAAATACATAAAATTTTGATATTGATTATTGAGCAAATTATAACAATAATGCAAAAAAAAGAGCCAGAACCTGAATTAAATAATTCATGTACAACAGATTTCATCATAATCGGTCAATGTTATCGGCAATTGAAAAATTGTTCACTTACGAGTGATGTTTATCGTATTTTTTTCTTGTGTGAAAAGGCCCCCCGATACTAAATAAGTATGATTGGGAGTAAGAAAAACAAGATTAGTCTACAAATAAATCAGTTCAAAATGTATGCTAGCTGAAACGCAATTTAAGGATATAATACTTTATTGCATGTAATACCAACTAATAAGAGTACATGTACATAGATTTAATAGTGCAGTGCAGTTTAAAGTTTGCACACGTCGAATTCGAATATATCTTGTATCTTGTTTTCTCGCTGTTCTGACATGACTGAACATACTGTTGACAATGTAAACATTATGTTCGTACTTTATCATCAAATCAAATGTATTATATTTAATAATAAAACCGTTTAAAACCAATATAATAAATATGTAGAAACCCTTGCCAGAAGGCAAAACAAATCTGTTGGTAATTTCTCTGAACATTTCGATGAATAATTAAAACTCAGGTTAAGGAGAGAAGTTAGTTAATTCATTCAATTATCAAATAAACCTAAAACTAAATAAACGGAATTGTCCCGCTTGATGAATGAGTAATCAATGTATAAATAGTAACTCAACATATCAAAGAGTTTTTTTTCCAATTTACTAATTTTTCGAATTTGTCATACAAATAGATGAGTATATCGACATATAGGAGATAATAGTTTTCAGCTAAACAGCATTGCAACATTGAAGGTGGTAGTAGTGGTACCAGTAGTGGTGGTAGTGATGGTAGTGGTAGAAATTGTAAATGCAGAAATGGTGGCAACAGTATTGACACCAGTAGTGATAGAAGCAGTAAAACATCAACCGGTTGGTTGTATTGCTGTTTAACGTACCACTCAAGAGTGAAAAGGCATAAATGATGATCTTATACTTCCTATACGGAATACAAAATACTAGTAAAATTTAGGTAAACATGGACCCCCGGGGCACACTAGATGTGGGTTCATGTGCAATCCCTTAAACAACACAATTATGTTGTCAGTGGTTTTAAATACACAAATGAAGATATATGCGAATTCTTATCTTTAATTATGTGGTCATTTTTAATTAATGTTGGTCAAGAAAGTGGTTGTTATTGTTTTGCTGTGAATTTTTGCATGCTTAATGTTTATACATGTACAAGATTTAGGTTCTGGTTTCATCGTTGAAAATTAAACATCAAAAACTTTACAAGTATTTTAGATGTTCTAACTTTAACAGAGGTCGACTCAAACAATTACAGAGATCCAAACAGACACTGTTAATACATAGAACAAGCTCTTGCGGATCAAATCAATTGAAGGGACGACGTCGTCTAGGTTCGGCACTTATTACCATTGAGTAAGGAGGGTTCTTTAATGTGCTGACCACTGAGCCATGGTGAAACCAGTATGGTATGGTATTGCTGTTTAACGTCCCACTCAAGAATATTTCACTCATATGGAGACGTCACCGTGTGCCGGTGAAGGGTTACAAATATTGCCTATTCTCGGCACTGCTGACCGTAGAGCAGGGAGGGTTCTTTAACGTACCAACACCTACTGTGACAAGGGACCTCGGTTTTTACTGTCTCGTCCGAAGGACAGGGACGGCCAACCGCGGAGTGGCGCTGACGCGGCTCGAACCCGGTGGTGAAACCAGTAAGATGAACTGTAGTAACAATAGAAGCAATGGCTAGAACAAGAGCGGTTTTAGTCATAAAGGTAGGATTAGCAATAGACGTGACATTAAAAATAGCAATAATGATAATAAGTCATAAATATAATAATGATAATTATAAAAGTTGTAGAAACATCCATCATCAAATGCGCGCTAGTGCTTGTCCAATTCCCTCACAATTCATGACACTGGTTCCCTTTGCTTAAACAAGCTGACGACTGCTTTTCTGAACTTAGGATTAGTTGTGGCATAAATTAACGGATTTGTGGCATTACTTATACAATATGACTTGGCCACAATTTCCATGATTTTTCGACCAACAGAGCTCAACTGTACAAGAACTATAACATTTGTCTTAATGAGAATCTCACCGGCCAAATATGGTAAATAGCTGAGAATAAACATCAACGTCACAAGAAAAAGTATTATTGTTGTTTTCGTAGTCTGGGCATGTTGTTTGAAAGTCGAGTTGTTTACATTACACACATTATCTGTGCTAAGTTTGTTTAGGTTTATGTCCGTATCGAGGGTATTTTTTCGTTTCCTGTCTTTCAGCTCTATGCTGTACACTTCCTTTTTGAAGATTGATCTTGATTTCGTGTACCTTTTATCCTGACCCTCCGATACATCCTGTAATATACAAGTCTCAGTTCTTTGAGAGTACTGTGAAGATGGAGTACTTCCGGTTTTGGAATAGAACGACTTCTGTTTCCATTCCATAATTACCTTATATATCTTACAGTAAAGAAAGAAAATTATTGAAATGGAAACACAAAACAGTGTTATTTGCAACCCGTAATAGAGGCCAGGAAAAATGGTTCCATTTGCATCGTCTGCTATAGAGCAGGTGAATCCTATCAAACCTGGGATGCACGTGGGAATGCTCATTTTCCCGTAAACACATGGCGAGGTCCAAGATACGGAGACTGCTATTAGAACGATAATTGATATATGATAGTTTGGGTTTCTGTTTGATAACCCTCTGAGCGGTAGACACACTTTGTAGAATCTATCAATGGCGATCCAGATCAACGTTAATATCTGACAAGAGTAGGCCGTCACTGAGAGAAAGCGGAAAACTTTACATGAAACATCAAATCCGTAGAACATGGGGAAACGTAGTGTGAGCATTTCGTGCGGAATACTTATAAGGCACGAAACCAGATCAAATATTGCCAGCCACAAAATAAAAAAGTTAGCCGTGGTTCTTTTGAATTTCGTTCCATATACATAAACAACAAACCCATTTCCCGTCACTCCTAGTAATAGCATCAGTCCACTAAAGTAGATGGCGGGAACATTGTATTGCATCTCGCTCTCGTTAATAAACCACAAAATGACCGTCTTACTGTAACCAATGGATGCATTACTGAAGTTTCCACAATTATCCATCGATCTCCTTGTCTCTCCTAGTCTACACTTTTCGTCGTATTTTTATGCTCTGTAATAGAATATTTCCCTATTTACTAATTACATGTGTATATATACTTCAGAAGTTTCCACAACCCTCCATCCGTCAACCTGTGCCTGATGTACGCTTAGTCTACTCACTATTTTCGTCCTGTTTTTTTATCTTCTGCAGGAAAACATTTCATTATTTACTATAAATGTATATTTCTAAAGTTTGCACAATTATCCATCGATCTTTTTATCTAATAGTCTTCTTTGTAACACTCACCCACAAGATCATTTTTCAATGTTCATTAGAATGCCACTTTTGTCTATAGATGCATTTACTATAATATCCATATTTGTACATCGGTCCGTTGCACCGTGCACCGTTTCCTAAAGAAATGTTACTGTATCTATTGAACATCCTGTCTCTGCTTTGTCAAAGTAGTACTCACTCTCTTCGCATATTTCAATAAGTTCAGTAGGAAAGCAGTTTCATTATTGGCTTTGGATATACTTCCGTAGCTACCACAATTATCCATCGGTCATCCTGTTTCTGCTTTGTCAATGTAGCACTCGCTCCACTCCTATATTTCTGTGGGAAAGCATTTCATTATTGAAAATAGATAAATTTTTCTACAGGTACCACAATTATATGCCTGTCTAAATGTTTCTGTATACTCTTTTGTCTACGTAGCACTCTCTATCTATGCATATTTTTATACATTTAGAAGCAAAGTCTTTCATAACTGACCATGGATATATTTCTGCAGTGACCAGAGTTCTCCGCCAGGACTCACTGTCTCTGCTGTCCCTGTTTCTGCTACACGTTTTAGTCTATGACACAATCATTCTCTTCGTCGTGATTTATTATTATGATCAGCAAGAGGACAAATTTTCACTATTGACTTTAGAAAATATAACAGAAGTTTCCAAAATCATCCGTCTGACTATCTTTGTTGTAATCTTTATAGCAAGTGCAATTCCCGTCATAATCTGAAACATTCAGTAGAAGAGCTCCCCGCCTTTCAATTAATGGTAAACTTTTTAAAAACTAATGTCCTCACGAGGGAAGTTTCCTTGTAGAAATAAATAATGCAACACTCTATTTTCACATGTGTTGCATTATTTATTTTTTAAAACCGTCATAACACAAAGGAAATACATTTTTGAATGCGCGTTTCACACTCATGTGAAAGCATTTACATTTCCATATATCGTATGAAAAGATGAGTTTTGAACAGCATAAACAATGTTTTATATTCCCATTTCCAGAGAGGAATTATTGATGTTTTTCTCCATTCTATATAAGAATTAGTTCATTATTGTTTAACAAATCACCATACGGACTTCTATTATTGATGAATACACTATACATGTATATTCAACTCAGTCTATTTCTCCTCTATAAAACGGAACACCGTTCCATGAGCACTCTGACCCACACGACACGACATATTACGTACAACGTTACATCTTCATTAATTCTTCTTTATAGCACACAGTTTCCTTTCCGTGTTAAGAGTCATTATATCTCCTTATGGTTTATGACCCCCACCATCATTATCTTCAATGTATACGCCAATTAAATGAGGACAAGATCGTATAATCATCGTCTAATTGACGCTGCATACCATATAGAAGGATGGTATGTACAATTATGGTAGGTGTAGTATATGTTCGATGTATTGACTACAGCTACGGAGATGGTTATTAGTAATATTGAAACTTTTGCTAAATTAGAATGGGCTTCATTTAGAGAGATTTTTAAAGAAGGGCTTCATTTGACAGGCGATGACAGAAAACAATTCAGAGTAGATCACGTGATAGATTTAAAGCCTTTGTGTCACTGACCTTGTTGTTTGTTGACTTCAAGTAAAGAAGATGGTGCTGGAGAATTATGCCACCATGTAACATCAACGGAAGTTGTTTTTTTTTCACAGGAGGTCAAACATTAAGGTCAAGGTCACAGGGGCAGAAATATTGGTAACAAATTAAAATGCTTTGAGGAATAGGATTTATCCCTTGTCATATGAAAGAAATTGCCATGATTAAGTTTAGTACACAAACCAAATATAATACAATTCAGCATTTTAAAGTAGAAAAAAAACATCGATTTCATTGTATTTGTAAAACATCCAGGTCATGTGGGCAATAATATAATTCTACCACATTAAAGGTTTCGGGTCATTCATTTGTGGAATATAAAAATCACTTTTTGAAATCATAATAGTGCAAGTGTCGTAGACAAAGAAAATACTACAATAGAATTTTTTAGTTCAAACATTTCAATTGTATATACCTACATTAAAATACTCGACTATTCTCAATCAAATTGATCGTTTTGGTACATATACTTTAGCTCAGGTAAAGCGGAAAGATTAAAAGTTAAAAGGGTTTGAAAGATTCATTTTGCAGCAGCATTTAACTCTTGTCCTAAATAACAATAATAATGAGGAAAAACAATTTTATCTATAATGTTTCAGAAAACCAAATTATATTGAAATTTTACTTTCGAAGTGATTCATTGCCACATTGTTTTTCATGCCAAAGGGAGGACATTTAGGATAAAAATCTTAATAAGATTTGTAGAACCTTTTACACATCTCCTTAAAATTAATAGGGTATCTGGACGTTGCTTGCAATTGATAACCTTTGGGGCTTAAGGTCAATCTCCAGGTGTAGTAGCAAACGATTATAGTGTAAAAACAAAAGTCAAAAACCTGACTATGCCGGTTTAAGTGACACTCCCTTGACCTTTAAAGATGTTCAATAAAACAGACAAACCTTATCTAATGCTTTAAATTCCAAACCTTATTAGATTTTTTCTATTGCCTCTTTAAATTTTGGATATATTTATACCTAATTTACGGAAAAAATAATACCTCTAATCTGCGTTTATGTGAATAATTCCCGATAACCATTATCTATTTTATTCCGTACTTTATTTTTCTCAAATTTGTTTTAGATGATGGGTTTCCATGGAATATTTGCGACAGGTGTGACATGCCAACAGGGGACGCGGACTCCTTCCGGACACCTGGTCCCATCCCGTTAGGGATTTGCAATTGTTTTCCACGTAGACACTCTTTTTATTCCTCAACTTGTCATGTCATTAAGACTTGGATTTTCGGACTTCCCTTGGTATATCTGCACTTTATATAGAACTACTTGTAGTTACACCTAAATGTCAGTCACCCTGATCTATAAGAGTTTATCGGTCTGCACTAAAGTTAATAAGAAGTATCATTGTTTTACTGTTGTTTGATGTCCTGGTAATATTAACTGTCAGTGATAAATACAAATGTTGTCTGTGGAACACATGACCTCTTATGATAGCAATTTTAAAGAAGATCAATGCCATAACAGACATTTGAATACAAAGTAAAATCTGCTTTAGGGGCCATCTGTGTATAAAGTCCTGGTCAGAAGGCCACCTTAGCTCAGTGGTTGGCATGGCCTTCACTAACATACAATTACGTCTCCATATAAGAGTAAGATTCTTGATTGGGACGTTAATTAAAATACAACCACAAAGATGAAATTCCACTAAGGTCAAAATGGAGGAAAATGGCTCCTCTAGGATTTTAGTGGTGAAACAATTTAACAATGCGGCAAAATCTAGCAAAAAGGAAGAACTCCTCCAATTAGAGGAAAAATTCTTATCACTGCAACCAGCAACATTCTGCTCGTCTTACAATAGAGTCTGTCTATAAAAAATCGGTTTAAAGCTCATTCAGCGCTATTACAAAGAGGAATAAAATCCATGAAAATAATGACTTTATTTTTTTATGTAGTAAATCCTTATGCTTAAAACGAATGATGCCTATAACGAAGTCAAAAGTCAATTCCCTTTGACTTCGTTATAGACCAACTCCACTGTATTTGCTGTCCTCAACAAATCAGTTAGTGTTCTAATCGACCTCTGTAACGACCTTCCCCTTCCTGTGCAGATCACATCTATTCTACCCATAGGGGATCTTTATTTTACAAGTTTTGTTGCAGCCTTATTTGATTATAATTTCAGAAATAGTGACTTGGAATGTTTGTACTGGAGAGTGCTCATCTCTTTTTAGGTCACCTAAGCTTTGCTCATGGTGACCTATTGCCATCGCCTTTTGTCTGTCGTCGT
>JACSZP010009025.1:5408-20519 GCA_016161895.1 Pinna nobilis | reverse complement strand
CCCCCCCCCCCCGGTTGGTTTGTATACTCTTGAAAGCTTTGAATATATGTATCGAAATCAAGTTCAAAGACTGGAAATTGGGCAAAATTGAAAAGTATTAATTCAAATAAAAAAAAAATATTGCACATATTCTTGGAACTAATACAAAACCTATATAACATATTAGGTTTTTCATATATATCAGATTTTGAATTCCATGTTAATGTCACAAAAAGAATGATAAAAAAAAGTTCATTCAAACTGTCAAAAGAAAAAACACTGGAACTAATACAAAACCTATATAACATGTTTTTCATACAAAAGAATATAGAATATTGTGTCTTTATTTGTGGATCGTAAATTGTTGATTCCAAGTTATCGGCTTATTCTGGCCAGGGATCTGCCGAAGTTGTAAAAGGGCAAAATTGGGTAATAAACATACACATATATTAAAAAATATTATCAGCATCTTTACTCTTCTTGCTTTCATTCGCTGGTAGATAGATAGATAGATAGATAGATAGATAGAAAGATAGATAGATACAGAGATTAATAGAAAAACAGACAGACAAACAGTCAGACAGGTAAACAAGAGATAGATGCATAGATAAATAGATCAGTATGTCAATTAAGTGAAATATATAAGAAACTTTTCTCAAGTATGAAAATAATTCGTTTACGATACCACTATGGCATTGTTCTGAATGGCAAAATTTCTTACTCATGAAATAGGCGGGTCATAGCTCATATGTTAGCTTGTTCTCCTTCTGAGGTCATGGGTTTAAATCCGCGCCGAGATTAACTGTACCTATCCTTCGGATTAGACAGTAAAAACCAAGGTCTCAGTATATGACAACACTTGGAAGAACACACCTTGCTCTTGGCCATTAGTGTCAAGCATAGGCCACATTTTTCGCACTCCACCGGCATATGGTGATGTCTTCATATAACCGGTGTACTTTTGATTGGGTCTAGAACAACAAAGAAATAAAATAAACTGCCTCATCCATGAAGCAAAATTCAATTGTCGAAATGTTGTTTGCGGCGCATTCTAGCGTTGAGTTTTCCGACGAAGAAGTGAGATATTCTTAAACTCTGCAAAGTCAGAAGATATTAAGAAATGAACTACTTTGAGGAAGATTTTTTCATCTTTTATTTTGCTTCACCTTTACAAACAATCACATAAAGAAACATATGAAATATATGAATACTTGATTTTCGATATAATGACATATTATACGACAAATTGCGATATAGAAACATCAAACACCTTTAAAAATTTCCCTGTAAAAATAATTATCTAATTAAATTTTACACAGAAAAAAAATTTCTGAAATAAATAACTGTTTAAACTGAAGTACAACATGAATGAGAAAATTATTTCGTGTCTTTCGGATAAATCTATATTTTGAGCAGATGAACTTACAAAAGTTCATGTTTGAGTCCAGAAATGTGGCAAACAAAAATCTTTGAACAAGAACAAACTTGGTAAATACTATAATTTCATCTGTTCATAAAGAGGTAATCAAAATTATATAATTATATAAAGTCTGGAATAAACGTTTTATAACCTTCTTTATTTCCATTGTTCCACGCTCGTTTTACCGAAATTTCTAATAGTCAGATCAATACATAGAATGCGAAAGACTTTCACAAGACTTTCCAAACATGGTATTACTCACCGCAGATGCAATTGATGAAATGTTGAAGACTTATTTCAACGATAGTCCAACACTGTCCTTGCCATTATTTTCTCCAGCATGCATTGACTGAAAGTTTAGCCTGCTAGCCCAGTAAGCTTATGTAACTTTTGAGTTCAATATTTAAAAAGCTCTGGCTATACAAGTTGTAGTCGGATGGAAATTTTAAAATACATCTGAAAGGTATTCTGTCCCACAACTCCTCATGATATGATGAAACCCGGAAATGCACAAATGGTAGAAAATCTACCAATTTGGAACTTTAACTCATATACTTTTGACTGACCTTCAAAGTGCAATTAGTACATGCTCCTGTTTTTATTTTCTGTTTCTTTTTGCTTCATGCCGGCCGCCCGCACTCGACAATCTCTCAACCCTATCGCGACAACAAGTTTGCATTGATGGAGAAGGGAACTCGGTTCCTTTTCTAACCGGGTAGAAACCTTCAGCAATACATTGGAAAACGTTCTGAAATAATCAACTCAGATTCCAGAGTGGCTCGAAACCGCACCGTCTTCCGGTGAGTAGATGTAGTAGATGGTTCTATCGCTGTCGACATTTAAAAGCGGACCTAAATTTTGCACTTGCTGCTGCATATAGTAAGATGTCGAGAGAACGACATATGCCGGTGATAAAAAGGTGAATAATGCTGGATTGAATAATAATCATCGACTTCGTTGAGTTTAAGGAATAAACAGAGAGCAATACCAATAAAAATACTGCTCTGCTCAGTTCTTGGATAGAAAAAGAAAATGATAATTTGGCAACAAGTCGATTGACTTTTTGAAATGATGACAATGGTTGGCGGTTGGCCAATAATTTTACGGCATTTCTCTGCTTTATCAACGTGTGTACTAATATGGCATCACACGCAATCAACAAAAACACGGGAATAAGGCAATAAAAAGTTGCGATGACAACGTGATATATTTTCTGCCAAACCTTTTCAGCGTACAAATTCAATTTGTCTGTGTTTCTCCATGCACATGCATCTATGATTTCCATTTCACCATTTGAATCCGGCTCCTGCATCCACCTTTTTCTTTCAAAATGAACGGTGGATAAATTCTTATATTCTATTGCTAAAAGTGATGAAGTCAAAATAAAAAAATAAGTCACGTAAAACTTTTTAGTGAAATACCTGTTTACTAAGAAAGGTTTTATAGCGATAAAACACCTCTGGAACGCCATCAAAGTCTTCGTCCAGACGGAAATTCCGTGGAAGATATTAGGAATACTTGCATTCATGTACGCAACAATATGACACGTATCGTATTCTACATATCCTCTGTTTTTCCCCAACGCCATTAAAACGAAATGTGTGATTGCTGTACTTCCGGTCGTACAAAAGTCTAGGAAACCGATGAGAATAAGCAATCTTTGAGGCGGCCCTAGTAGTCTCCCCCTTTTAAATCCTATCACAAGAATAATGATCGTAATAAAACATAGTAATGGTATGCAAGGCATTACATAGAAAACAAGTGCATAATAATCCGTTGGTAAAAAGTGATCAAATCGGAATAAGGAAGCTTCGACATTTCTTGATTCTGAGAAAATCTTAAGAAGATGAAGATGGCGCTCGAGGGTATCACTGTCCATGTTGTAATTGTTAGATACTACGTGCTAGTCGTATAACTGTACAGGAGACTTTCATATAGCAAGTGCGTTATCACGTGGTCTATGGTGATCAAATTTTCTATATCTCACGTATAAAGTATAGCTTTACTCTATATATATTTACATGTTTATATTTTTCTCTTGCATAGTCTTGATGACAAAGTTTGTGTTTCACAATTGATGATAAATAATGTCAACTATCACAAATTCGTGATATTTGGTGTGAAGTTATCATTCGCATTTTAGAAACTGGAAACTGGATACCTTACCCAGGTCTAAATGCCGAGTCTACCGTTCAGAAACAGTTCAGTAAGCGCAAAAAGTTTATTTAACGCGTTTTCATTTTTATGTGCCATCTAGGTTATCGTAACCAACGAAGAGCAGATTCATATAAAATAGATGCAGTCTTAATGAACAGAAATTGCAGCTTTGTTTTATCATTCTTATATCTAAAGGTAATTCTAAATGCATTCATGAATTCATTTTTATAAGAAAATATACACTAACGATTAAATCCAAATACTGATATAACTGATTTACCCTCAATGACTGAAATGGGCGGTGTTGTATTGATACCCTTTCGCTGAAAATTATTTGGATGATGCCAATTAATCGATCTCATTACATTATCGTATCCTGTGAATTCATTGCTGGAGACTACATTGCAACTACGTTCGCTTTTCACTATTTAGTTTTTTCAGTTTCTTTTTATTTCTTTGAACATTGTGTAACGTTACTTCCGGCAAGAAAAGTCAACAAAAACAGCTGTGATGATTATTTTCACTTTCGAGAGTGTTTAAGTTTCTGCCGTTTATAACAATAAACGTTCAATTGAGACCTCAGAATAATGTTTCAAAACCTTCGACGAACTGTCGTCGGCCTCTCTCATCGAGTTGGAAGCGTGTTTGTCTTCGTTCATGTTTGTAATCCAGGGTCCAGGGTTCGAATCCGCGCAGCGCCAATCCGCGGTTGGCCGTCCCTGTCTTTTGGATGAAACAGTTAAAACTGAGGTCTCGTGTAACAGTAGGTGTTGGCATGTTAAAGAACATTCTTTGGTCTACGGCCATAAGTGCCGAGCATAATGACAATTTGTCGCCTTTCATCGGCACACGATGACGTCTCCATATGTGTGAACCGTCTTGAGCGGGACGTTTAACAACAATACAACAACAAAAACAACAACGAATTGTCGCCCAGGAATCCTTACCATATGACCTTGATTTTGATTCACAAAATCTTTTAATTGTGATTATGCAATAAAAGATATTTGCTGAGGAAATACATGTATACCACTTTGAAGGAATTGTGGTTCGTTGGTCTAAATAAGTTGACAGTAGAAGATAATTTATCAATAGAGTAAATGAGCAAAGAATACCACTTGTATAAATTCTAGGTTTTTATGAATTAAACAAGAAAAATATTTTGGAAAATGTACATGTCAAATAAGTTACATTTAAATCATTGTTAAATGACATAATGATGATAATTAATGGATTTTGCAGAAAAACTGATTACTAATTCCAATTCAACAACTAAATTGATTAATCAATTAAAAATTCCAATTTATTGAAAGATATTTGATGATGAGGGATATGTTCCCCTTGTCGCATACCAAGTCCAACACGTATTTGGTATGTGACACGACGTGTCATCATGGTCTACTTGATATATGATGAATCTGTAAAACAGATGATGAGAGATATGTTCCCCTTGTCGCATACCTAGTCCCGACCTCCCCCTTTTCTCGTTTTTTTTACCATCACCGATTGTGACCTTTTTGTATTCGAAAATTCGCGTGCCATCATGGCCTGGTTGATTACATGGTAATCTGTGAATAACAGATGAAAGATATGTTCCCCTTGTCGCATACTTAATCGCGACCTCCCCTTATCTCGTTTGTGGCCATCACCGAATGTGACATTTTTGTATTCGAAAATTTGTGACACGGCGGGTGCCGCGCGCGGAGCAGGAGTTGCTTACTCTTCCGGGGCACCTGAACTCACCCCTGGTCTATGATGGGGGTTCGTGTTACTTATTTTTCGTGTCTTGTTGTGTTGGTAGCTGTTTGTGTTGTCTCTTTTTTGTTTGGCCATGATTTCGTCTGCCTTTGGATTTTGGATTTATTGATCCCCCCTTGGTATCTTCTACAGTCAACTTTTTTAGATTTAAGTCTGCAGGTGGTTGTCTCTATCTGAAGCCTAGTTTTTCTGTGTGGTTATTGTTTACATGACAAATTTCGACCCTGTTCTAATTTTGCCAGTTTCGCCGTCATAGTCAGTGGGCGAATTCAAGTAAAATTGAAAAAAGTACCAAATGATATCCGACAAACCGGTTTACTGCTAACGAACTGAAAGGATGAAGCAGCAATTAAAGCTGAAGAAGCATCTTAAAAGGAACTTTAAAGCTGAAAAAATATCATCGTGTCTTGAAACTACCCCGAAAACCAAAGAATCGTGTTTTGAAACTTCCCCAGATTTTCAGCAGCCATTATTCCACCATATTTTGCTCAGCTTGGTAAATCGCGATACACACACAGAAACCCGTGTAAAAGGCGGATTATTTGTAAGACCGGTTTTCGGCACGAACTGCGCTGTCGATGTGACCATTACTCGTGGCAGTGTAACAAACCGTACGGAAATTCGAATACGTCGAACAAAATTACTTGAAATAGTTTTCTTTTCTATTTGACGTAACACGGCGTACTTCGCATTTAAAGCATATTTTATCCCGTGAACTCCAAAGTTTACACCGAAAAATTCCTGTAAAATATATATTTTTCAATCAAATTCTATCATCAGTTTACATATAACATTACATTATTACTTTTCCCATTCACTGGACCACGTGTTTACAAAAGTATTGGTGCTATGGGTGAGTCAACATATATTTTAGAGAAGGGGGGAATAATATGACAAACAAATGTACTACATGAACATAAACTTCCATAACTGTTTATCTTATTTTTCAACACCCTAAAGTACTATTACACACCTACAACCTCTCCCCTCGGAACAGGTAAAACAACTTTATGTCCTAGATTCCTTTCCATTCCACGTGCACTTGCATTCTCTATTCTCTCTCCTAGAGGCATGCACTCACACTTTCAATCCATCTTCATTATGCACTCTCATATTCAATCCATATTCATTATACATACTCTCTCTCTCTCTCTCTCTCATTGTATATGGCAATCTTTTTTATCTACAACATGGATCTAATGCATGTACTCTAGACTGTCTTACATCTCCCTAGTTGCCATGATGGAAGCTCGTTTTATTTTTTAAGAAATTAAAAACCTATTGTTCAAGCCATTATTTAGACTATGACTCTGCAAAGGGTAAACACACTTCCGAAACTTTTTTTAAGTCGCACACTATTCGTAACTAAAAACTAGTATCAGGATCCTCTGGTTTAACCGAACCCCGGCGCATCAACCGTTATTTTAGCATAGCATGATCCTCTTTCTGATTAAAAATCTCTCCCCGTGTATTAATGATCTATATAAAAAAAAGAAAGGTATAGATAAAAGGCATGATAACGTTGAAAAGGCAAAATATTGGAAAAAAAGAAAGTCGCTACAAAATGTGAAAATGGTACGTGTAATCACGCCTGTTTCTTTTCTTTGTTACTTTCATCTTCGCGTGATTTTTTTTAAGCTCCACTGGCCATAGACCAGCAGAGCTTATGCGATACCCCGTCGTCCTGCGTCCGTCCGTCCTTCCGTCAGTAAACAAATTCTTGTTATCGCTAATCCTCCTAAACCATACTACATATTCACTTTTAGATTTCATATGATTTCACATAAGGATATCTAAGGATCACTCACTTAAGTGCATATAGTAAAATCATATTTAGGGTGTTTTAAATAACTTTATTCTTCTTCATTTATCCATATATGTACCGCTACACGATCCGTGGATATCTGGTTTTATTTTCATTTTGTTTTCTTTCTTATTTTTTAAATTTTGTTAAATACCCATGATCCGTATTAGCCTTCCGTATCGTGATATGTAAAGGAGCCACGTAATATAAACCTTTTTTCATCAGCATCCTCTCCTTAAGCGTTGGCGTTAGCAATTAGCGTTAACCCCTAGATCTGCAATTGTGACCGTTTAGATTCAAACCTATTTTATTGCAGATATACAAGTTCAGATTCCAAAAAACTTCTTCTTCCAAAATAAAAACCTACTACAGGAAATATTAATGATGACCTGTAAGAAAATAACGTTGCTTTGAGAGAGAGAGAGAGAGAGAGAGAGAGAGAGAGAGAGAGAGAGAGAGAGAGAGAAAGACCTCATTATCATATTATTGTTTACATTGAATAGTGCTGATTCTATCGTAAATTAAAAAGACCTCATTTAAAGCGTCCAGAGAGCGAACAGCATCTTTATTGGTATCAGAAGTATTTTTAATATTTTATCACAGCTTGCATTGTTGCGCAAACCAATGTTTGTCGGTTTTATCTGCGTTCTTTGCTGCTTTTCTTTTATGGACTTTGGGATAGGAGTCAAAGAGCGCGCGATGGCGCCCCCTTTCAGCGTCGCATTGATGGGACATTCTTTTACCCGTCGTTGGGCGAGTTTATTCACTCTAATTCTGAAGCTAAGAATCCTAGACTTGATGATTCGCAATTCCACGTGACCTGCGTCGGAAAAGGAGGCCTCACTATTGAGAAGCTGCTTAGAAGTAGGTCCTTCACTTATTTAGCCGCCTGTCCCGATATTGTATTCTTACAAATTAGTGATAATGCATTATGTTGAACTTGTCAATGAAAAAAATAGAGAGAGAGAGAGGGGGGGGTCTGCGTGTACTAAAGGGAAAGAGACTAGTAAGACCTTTTTAGAAAGTTAGAGCGCACAAACCTGAGAGAGAGAGAGAGAGAGAGAGAGAGAGAGAGAGAGAGAGAGTATCGAATCTAGGGGAGATCGAAAGAGCGTACAAGTGAACGTGGAATAATGATCGATCGAGACTAAGCATGCACAAACCTAGGCGAGGAAGAGACAGGATGAAAAGGAGTCTGAGAGAAAGTACAGATGCATGTGTAATGAGGATGGATTCAAAGTAAGAGTGCATGTCTCTAGGTATATGAGAAAGTATAACGTGGAATGAAGATAAACGGAAAGTAATCTAGGGGAGAAAGAGAAAGTATTATTACCTGTTACGAGGGGAGTGTGATGTTTTTTTTCAGAAATGTGGAAAACCTAGATACACAATGATATGGCATATAGTGCATTTGTTTGTCATATTATCATCCCACCCCGCTGCTAAAGTAGACTGATCCATAGCACCAATACTTTTGTTAACACGTTGTCCCGTGAATCGAAAAAGTAATGTTCTTTCCTCGTTATATGTAAACTGATGATACAATTTGTTTGAAAAAAATATTTTTTCAGAGCAATTTATCGATGTAAACTTTGGAGTTCATAATTCATATTGGAAATTCCGAAGCAGGATCATATAACAAACCATAAATGCGAACTTCACTTGGTACGCCGATATTTTTGTAAACACATGCTGGCGTGAGTTGGAAATGTGCGGCTCGTTTCTTGTTATATGTGTATCGATAATAACAAGATTTGTTTGGATATAATACTTTTCCCAGGATTTCTCAGTGTAAATTTTGGAATTCATAATCCATACTGGAAATACCGGAACGGGATAAAACATGCTATTAATTGGAGGTACGCGTGGTGCTTTGTCCGTGATATGCATTTACCTGCATCAGTAAGGTAGGCAAATTTTTATTTCTCCTCTAATCGGTAGAAAATGGCACTAAATAGTCAAATTTCATTCTAAAGAAAACTATTTCTAGCAATTTTGTTCGCAGCAGATAACGTATTTGAACTTCCGTACGATTTGTTACCGCCTTTTATACGGATTACCGTGTGTGTGTGTGTGTGTGTGTGTGTGTGTGTGTGTCGCGATATACCTAGCTGGACAAAAATATGGTGGCATTATGGCTGCTGAAAATTTGGGGAAGTTTCAAAACACAATAATTTGGTTTTCAGGGAATTTTTAAGACACGATAATATTTTTTAAGCTTAAAAGCTCCTTTCAAGATGATAGTTCAGCTTTAAGCTAGATTTATAATAACTTTATGGGGATGAAAAGTGTCGCTAGTGAGCAACAACGATATGTTGACAAATAACGAATTGTTATATGAGCTTAGTACCTTTTTCAGACGTAAATCTGTAAAGTTAATTCGAACAGTAAGGACTTTCATTCCTATACATGTGGCATTTGCATACCAGATCATCTTCATGGATCGTATTTCAATGTGTTCCTGATAACATGGTTTGTATTACATGGCTGATGTTCGTAAGTGTAAAATGTTCTTAGAATCGTGATGATAGGTGTCAAGATATTTTGATATATCACGACAAGGTGACAAGATAGGTCCTCATGTGTTATTCAAGTATACATATTATAGTGTTGTCTGTCGCCCACATACTAAGTTATGGTCTCCATCATGACCTGGTAGACCGATACGGAATATTGATGTTACAGTTTTTGTTTTCTTGATCGATTACGACTTTTATCGGATAAGACTTATTATCGGATTCGACATATTGATGACAAGACAGGTGTTGTGCCTGTAGCAGGAATTGCTTACCCTTCCGGATCACCTGGAATCACCCATAGTTATGATGGAGGTTCATGTTACTAGTGTTACGCGTTTTAAACATGTGTATTTTGTTGATTTGTTCTGGCCACGATGTTGTCCGTCGTTAGAGTTTTGAATTTTGAATGACCCCATTGGTTTTTGTCAAGTTTATTTAGAATATTTCTAATGATTTCATAAGATAGGCCTTCCATTATATATATTTTTGCTTTTTGCAACTCTTAAAAGAGAAAATTTGTATTTCTGATCGCTTAGATTTTCTTGGTGTTTTGAAAATGTTTTTTTTTTCCAAAAGATTGTCGGCATTCAAATGGATACCACTTGTGCATCATTCTTTGCTAACTTATTCACAGGATACTAAATTCATCAAGTATATGCTCAGATGGACGACACATCGATTGTAAACAGCAAATAATATTTGTTTGAAATATAATTTTTCATGATTAAGAACAAACGAAAGGAATCTAACGTAAGCAAGATAGGTCCAAATTTGATTTGGCCTAGTATCACTTTGCCAAACACTCTAACAAGAGGACCTTTATCTTTTATACAGAGCATCATTCAATTATAGATAAACGGTGTTAATTCATTAATGGTAGTGCTCTGTGTAAAAATGTGAAAAACTGTGTTAGGTCACCACCATGACCTGGTAGACCGTTATAAAGTATCCAATTAATAGATGATGAGGGAAATGTTCCCCTTGTCATACATCTAATCCCGCCTTTCTCTTACCTTTTACGACTATTACTGAACTAGACATTCCCTCGGACTCCAAACATAGGTGATACGACGGATGCCAAGCGAGTGTAATGAGGAGTTGCTTACCCTCCCGGAGCATTTGAACTCGCCCCTTTAGTTAAAAGTGTAAAAGTGTGTATTGCTGTTTAAAGTGGTGGCCCTTTTTCGTTTTGACCACGGTATTGTCTTTCGTTGATTGATT
Organism: Pinna nobilis; assembly: GCA_016161895.1. Lineage (NCBI taxonomy): Eukaryota > Metazoa > Mollusca > Bivalvia > Pterioida > Pinnidae > Pinna > Pinna nobilis. Next base: position 9,661 of record JACSZP010009025.1, on the reverse strand, counting down.
GAATTTTGAACCCCCCCCCCCTTGGTATCTTGTACTTCCTCCTGATAAAAATCTTTTTGAATTGGGCGCACTCGCTCAAAAAAGAAAATTTGAATAACATTTATAGAAACAAAATTAATCGAGTATTTGATCCTCGACTCTGTCAATTTAACTACAAGTTGTGAAGAATCTTTTATATCGTAACTTATTTCTGCATAAATGTAAATTTCGTAATTTAGCAAACTGTGTCTGAAATTTCAAAAGTACCGAACACATATGAGAGTGTTTATTTTTTTATTCTGAAAATGTCAATGTCAAAGAATTGTGATACAAAATGTCGGTAATTTTGGGGTTTAGCATATAGTGGAAACATTTTGTTGATCTTATATCTGAACATTGTTCTTAAATGAATTTATATCTCACATCGCATACTAAATTTATAGATTTGAAAAAGCCAGAGAACAGACTTGATTGAAGAAATCTGTGTCAGATTTTAAATTCCATGTTAATGTCACAAACAGAGTGATAATAAGTTCATTCAAACTGTCAGAAAAATTACGAAATAATATCAGCCAACATAACATTTTTTCATATTAAAGATATAAATATAATTAAATAAAAATAAATAAAAATAATTACAGAATATTGTAACTTAATTTGTTGGATCGTTAATCGTTGATTCCAAGTTATCGGTTATCCGATTATTCTTGCCCGGAATCTGTCTAAGTTGTGAAAGGAACAAAAAAGTGTAATATGCATACACATGTTATTAAAAATATTATCAGCATCTTTACTCTTCTTGCTTTCATTCTGTGGTAGATAGATAGATAGATATAGAGATTAATAGAAAGACAGACAGACAAACAGTCAAGCAGGTAAACAAGAGATATATTATACATAGATAAATAGATCAGTATGTCAAATAAGTGAAATATATAAGAAACTTTTCTCAGGCAGGAAAAGCATTCGATAACGTTACCACTGTGACATTGTATTGCATGGCAAAATTTCTTACTATGTAAATAGGCCGGCCATGGCTCATTTGTTACCGTGGTCGCCTCCTGAGGTCGTGGTGTTAAATCCGCGCCGAGGTTAACTGTGCCTATCCTTCGGATGAGACGGACAAAAGCAAGGTCCCATGTCACAGTATATGACCGCACTTTAAAGAACACACTTTGCTCTTCGCCATAAGTGCCAATCATATAGCAAATTTATCGCACTTTCCCGGCATATGGTGATGTCTTCATATTGCTGAAATATTATTGGGTGTTGCACAACAATGAAACAAAAAAGTCTGCCTCATCAATGAAGCAATTAGTCAATTGTCCAAATGCTGTTTGTCGAGTATCCTGGTTCTGAGTGGTGGCCGAGGAAGATTGGTGAGATATTCTTAAACTCTGCAAATTCGGAAGTCATTAAGAAATGAACTACTTTGAGGAAGTGTTTTTCATTTTTTATTTTGCTTCACTTTTCCAAACAATCACACGAAGAAGCATATTATGAAATATATGAATACTTAATTTTAAACATAATGACATTTTATACGACAAATTGCGATATAGAAACATCAAATACCTTTAAAAATTGACTTGCCTTGAATAAGACATGAATCATGCAGTCATGCAGTGTAAATACAATGTAATTACACATAAAAAATACGATATCAATACACTTAATCTATCAGTACATGTCAAAAGCCTTTTCTTGTACAATCAACGATTATGATTAGTGATTTAAGTAAAACAGAAGTATAGGCGACTATTACACCCTAAGTAAGAGGCAATCCCGCTATACTGTAGATGGTCACTTTATCTACTGGTAAGATTAATATAAATTTAATACATCAAAATTTTAAGCATTCAAATAAAACTTTTTAAAAAAAATATATAACGTAATTTTACCCAAGAAAAGAATAAATTTCCTGAAATAAATAACTGTTTGAATTGAAGTACAACATGAATGAAAAATTATTTCGTGCCTTTTCGGATAAATCTATATCTTGAGCAGATGATAAATAAAAAAAAATCATGATTGAGTCGAGAAGTGTGGCAAACAAATTACTTTGAACAAGAACAAACTTGGTAAATACTATAATTTCATCTGTTCATAAAGAGGTAATCAAAATTATATAATTATATAAAGTCTGGCATAAGCGCTTGATAATTATGTTTCTTTTCATTTTCCCAAGGTCACATTAACGAAATTTCTCATAGTATTAAGATGAATTCTTTTCTTTAACGCGTAACACGTTTTCAGTTTCAGGTGCCATTTAGGTAATCATACAAAGAGTAGATCCATATGAAATAGATGCAGTCTTAAAGGGCAGGTCTCAAGTCCTCTCTCGAAACGATAACTGAAAATTTCCGAACAAATGCGAGATATTGCGTCACAATGCGAGATTTGGTCGATATGATGTCACACCAAGAACTCGATTGCATCACTGGCAAACTTCACAGTGAAAACAAAAGAAAAATCGGAGCGACGATCCCTTTTGCAATGAACAGTTTTTGATTTACTGTCGGATCTGATCAATAATTTCGAGTACGGAAGGAGGACTGAACAACTAGGTGTGAGGTCGTATAAGAAAATATATCAATAAATATTAGAATCCGCGTCGAAGCGGGTATTAAAAGTGAAAGGAGCTCACGACCAATGTGTCAGAAATCATCGAAGGGGAGGGAAGAATCAAACTGTTTGCGGCAGATAATATCATTTGACGATCTAGTACATTTGGCCTGCATATATTCTAACTACAGGTACACATATCGAGCACATATACAGATTTTAATGCACACTGTTCTATCTTTACTCAGTAAGTAACGGCCTGGGTCCAGTTTTACACAAAGATGCTTTACTCAATCAATCAGTCCTCTTAATTTTAAAACGATTTACAGAATAATAACCTTCAGAAATATCGTTTCAACTCTTCAAATAAATGTACTTTTAATTTTTTTTCCTCCATGGTTAATAGCCATTAAAATATGTCATTAACACCCCCTTTTTTAAATATGTTCCCTCAACACCCGCTTTTATTTCACCCTACGCCAATGAGTAATGTCAAACCTGATGAAGTTCTTGTAATTTCTTATCACATTGCAAATTATACTTACCTAAAAATTAGTTATAATGATAACCTTTTCTTTCGACTAGGCCTTAATTGTCAAAACTTTTCTCGTTTATGATCATCACCGATTGTGACTTATTCTTGTTTTGGAAAATGTGTGACACGACGGGTACCACGCGTGGAGCAGGAGTTGCTCACCCTTCCGGAGCACCTGAACTCACCCCCGGTTTAGTGGGGTTTGTGATACACTATTTTTAGTTATAAGGGTAATTCTGTTTATTATTTTGTCTCCTTTTTGTTTTGGTCACGATTTTGTCTGTCGTTGACTTATTCTTTTTGGAATGCCCCTTGGTATCTTCTATTTCACCCATTTTATATCAAAAATAATTTGCATCTAAATGTGGGCCTTAAAATAAAAGAGATTTATTGTCATATTACATAATTGTACAGATATTGTTTTCACCCCAAATTAATTACAATTTATTCCAATTTTTGTATTAAACAAGTATCATTTTCAGCATATTCTGTAGAAAAGAAATTGTTTTAAAATCAGTCCTTGTGATCAACTATTAGTGTCAAGTACAAAGACAAAATCAAAAAGAATGCACATCTGGAAAATATATTCATTTTTATCTGAAAAAAGAAAAATTATAGTCTTAATTTATTGTGGTATTGGAATGAAACTAGAATAAGAATTTGAATAGGAAAAAAGAATGTCTTTAACTACATGTAGAGCACATGTCATCAGTGAGATGGTCCAATGTATATTCTGGAGCATCCGAATCTCAGAAATATTTAACATAATCAAAACTACAACTACATTTACATTGACAGTGTCTTGTGTCATTACATAGTCATTTGAATCAAGCTTAATACATGTATCTTGTTCAAATTGAACAAGTGTCGCAATAGAGTGATAAACCTTCCTAGATTTCCAATCATAAATACAGAAATCTAGATACTGGTTAGGTGGTTTATAAACATATTAACACATAATATAATATATAATTATAATTTGAGCAGCTTTTATTTCAAACTTACATTGAATAACTTTCAACTTTCTATATTAATTCTTATTAGTAATGATATTATACTATTTGTCATTTTTATACAATAACTGTATCCAGTACATGTACATCACATAGTGACACAAGTGTCAAATCTGTTGCTGTTGTATTGTTGTTTAACGTCCCACTCAAGAATATTTCAC
>JACSZP010009013.1:0-27193 GCA_016161895.1 Pinna nobilis | reverse complement strand
GGATAAACTTGGGGCAGAAAATAGGCCTTATCATATATAGTCCTTTGATTTACAGTTAATATGTAGAAACTGAAAGTCCATGTACATATTGATGTGAGTTATAGCAGACACGAGAAACTCCGATTTAGCTCGAGGAACTTGACCTCTCTTACGGGTTTCATTAGTTCTCTAATGCGAAACGGAATAGAAAAGAAGCCAGGGTACATTGGCTATTCTATCGTTCTGGTTGAGCCTACACCAATAGAAAGGTAAATAAAATAAAATAAATAAAACGTAGCTAGACATACGTTGAGAAATATGGTTTAAGGGACAGAGTCTGTTGGAATTTTTTCTGGATTTCAGGAATAGCTTGAATTCGGTCAGTAATTCTCAGACATAAGAAATGTTTCAGTAGAGCTACATGTACAGTACGCTTTTTTGTGTCATGTGGCAAGATTGATTGAAGTACCTTGGATTTTTGTTTAAGGTACCACTCCAGCCTATGCTTGGCGCTTATAAATGGCCGTAGAGCAGGGAGGGTTCTTTCACGTCCCGACATCTACTGTGCCACGGGACCTCGGTATTTACTGTCCCATCCGAAAGACAGGGACAGCCATTTAGCAAATTAGGTTGGATTAAGAAATACATGTGCCATTCACTGTGGACCTACATGTATACATACGAAATAAGTGGATAAAATTTTGCAGTAGAATTACCACATTTCCCTTCATGAGTCTTTTTTGTTTTAAATATTTCATATCAAAAGGGAGGAGATACAAAACCATGATTTTTTAAATCTGCTTTGGATGTGTTTTATAAGCCAAATATGCAATTAACATGATAAATACGCTGAAAGGATTCCATGTTCAAAGTTGATTATAAAATACGACAACTATCATTTTTCTTCATACATGTAATTCCACGAATGGTCAGAGGTGCCGAGCACAGGCAAATTTTGTGGCTATTCAGCTACCAGCATTCGTTAACGTCTCCATGTAAGTGGAAGGTTCTTGAGCGGGACATACGATAACAACTAGACTACCGAAAAAGTAATTTAAGTTTCTGTTTCGCGCCTTTAAACTACCGCATGCCCGTTTGTTTACATTTGTCATGGCGATCATTTGAATGGGCGCTGTGGATCATATCGCTTCCGATATAGTGAAGGCTTCTTACACATGTAGGTGAACTCTAATATTTACACTTCGCGATTGTTTTAGAGTAAATAAGGCTTGTGTTAGTTCGATATTACCTCTTGCAGAAAAGAAAAACACGACCTCATCATTCATAAAGGATTTATACGTAGGATGTTCGTGTTAACAGCTGGATTCCTGTAAAGTCTCAGGTAGGGGAGATATTTTTAAAGATTTTATCTTTTCAGGTGTCGTTTACATAAAGTGACCTTTATGGATATCTCTAGATTTACATACTGTGTCGAGTAGTGGGTAAGTTAAAGCCTTACTTCACTTCGACAACGTGCTGTAAATTCTACACCCTTTCCCGGTCCCGTGTCACAGTAGGTGACATCAGCATGTTAAAGGACCCTCCCTGTTCAAATTGTGTTGCCCTTCACTGGTGTCGATAACGTTTCTATATAAGTGAAAGATTCTTGAGTGGGACGTTAAACAACAATACAGCCAACCGACTCACAACCTTTTCCCCCGCTACATACTTTCTCCCTGATCCTAAATGATCGATTTTATATTTTATGTTTGTGGTGCTTTATCCTAAACGGTAGGTGTACACGCGACTTAACGACAATTTAAAATATACTTAGTAAATAGGGAATTAAAGCGGATTTAAACTCCATGATAAACGAGGACATAGCCGAATCGGAACAGGTAGCTGTTAACTAAATTTAAAAAAAAAAAAAGTTGATCTAAGACTTTATAAAAATACACATACGTTTAGATATATATACTTGTTTGTTATGTGGACCCATAACCATTCAGGAGCAAAATTATTCAAGGCCACATTGTTGGCTTAAAGACGTTAAAAATCTACTTATCTAATGAAAAGTTGAATAAAGGAAGATGGTGTTCCATTGAATAATCATCGGATTTGCAGTCGAAGTAAAATGAATAAAAAATCCTCCTTTTCTCAATAAACTCTTACGAGTGTAGCGCAGCATAGTAATTCTAGCAAAAAGTCGCGATCGTTCTACCACTTTAATGTATTTTAGATCTACATGTACCGATTGAGAAGAACTAACCATGCGACAAGTGCCATGTCGGTTAATTCAAACTGAATTAAGTATAAACCTGAGAACTTAGCTAGATATAAAACATGGTATCTTTAATATTACGTGTTGAATTTAACATATCGTCTCATCGGGTATAATTCTTGGCTTGAGTCCTATTTGAACTATTTATTGGCATAAGCTAATGTACATAAGCCTCTTACAGTGTTTATGGCACCCGCTGTTAATGGTTTTGACCATTCTGTTTTTTCTTCCGTTCAAGACTAAGTTAATCACATGAGTTTTAACATTTGAGGTGTTTTGATTTCAGAGTATATTGCTCGGACAGTTTTTAAAAAATCACTTTCGTAGAACCCATTCTTCTGGTAGATTCTCCTCTCCTATGGTAGATCCTTCTCATGTGCCTTGATAGTATGAGTGTCCACCTCGCACGTGGGACCTCCGGACTCGAATCCGCCCCGTGCCAAACCAGGCTAATTTGACCCCTCACTGTACTAAGCATAGGCTGAAGTTTGAAGACATCTGGGTTGGGCACCATAAAACTTGAAAATTGACTTAAGTCTGAGAATCCAGTCTCTCAGCCAATCAGAATTCAGGATGAGCTGGATTTGAGAATATTTTCAGACTGAAGTAAATTCACAAGTTTTGTGGTGCCAAGCCCTGGTGACGTCATCGAATGAGTGAAAGTGTCTTGAGTGAGAAATTGTTTTATCGTTGAAAATTGGCCCAAAATGTTAACCCGTAAAATTCGTTTGTTTATCACATTCTCAAAATTTGTTAGTGTTACTGAAGAGAGAGGTATAAATTCCTGGATCAAATATTAGTCTCTTTTCGATCTTCGAGACGTCTCTGAGAGAGTATGCTGTTGTTGTTGTTGCGTTGTTGTTTATGTCCCACTCAAGAATATTTTACTCATACGGAGACGTCACCGTGTGCCGGTGAAGGGCGACAAATTTTGCCTGTGTTCGGCACTGTTGGCCGTAGAGCAGGGAGTGTTCTATAACGTGCCAACACCCACTGTGACACGGGACCTCGGTTTTTACTATCTCATCCGAAAGACATGGACGGCCAACCACGGAGTGGCGCTGCGGGAATCGAATCCCGGACCCCTCGGCTCGAATTCGAATACGCTAACCACTCGACCACAGAGGCCCGAGAGAGTATGTAAACACGTAATTCTGGCCCCCTCGTTTTACGAGCTTGGTAAAAAGACAGGGAGGGAATGTAATCAGTATTATGCAGAATAATAATAGATAGATATGTATATGTGTATCAGTATTTCATAAAAGAGTTAAATTACGTATCAAGTTGTCGTAAAAATGTTATGATTACCTGTTCTGATTGACAGTTCAGATAAATACCTATGCGATATTGACACCGGTACATTTAAACCCCTATGTGTACTATAGCATTCCGACTATTTGTAAAGTCTGAACAATTCTAAATTTGAAATATACATAAACTCCATTCCTAATGTTTGTCTATTACAACTTCTTTAAGAGACCGACCCAATGTATTGAACTCAATGAAAACCTCATTTTTGTACTATGTCAATACCGAGATCTATGCTTGGTTTTTCTTTCCGGCTGTTCTGTGCCAGCGCATAATACATATATCTCAAGAGTTAGAGTCGCAACTCGGTGATTGTTACCGCATTGTAAACAAAAACATGGTTTGCTTTTACTTATTACACACAGTAAACAATAATATTTACACGAACAATGTAAATATTCGACCATTGTTAATGAAAACAAAGTCTTTATTTCTTATTATTTATTTGTGTTTTGCCTGCTGAATGGTGGATTATTTGCCCCGAATCTCAGTGTTATGCAGGCATAAAATTGAAACAGGGTCTTTCCACCAGTTTGTAAGTTCACTAGTCCGACGGTTCAGCACGCCGAAGTGTTACTAGTCCGAAGGTCCATCGGCCGAAGGTTCACTTGCCTGAAGGTCTATCAGACGGAAGGCTCACTAGTCCGAAGGTTCAACTGGCCGACAGTTCATTAGTCCGAATGGTCGGCAGATCGAAAGTTCACCAGTCCGGAGGTCAAAGAAAACTAATGGTTCACCAGTCCGAAGGTTAACCAGGCCGTAGCTGGGTTTACTAGTCCGAAGGTTCACCAGTCGTAAGGTTCGCCAGTGCGAAGGCTCAATAATTCCCCGCTTCCCGTTTTCTGTCGGCCTTGGTGAACCTTCGATCTAGTGGACCTTCGGAGTGGCGAGCTTTCGGACTGGCGAGCTTTCGGACTGGTGGGACCTTCGGATTGGTTTACCATGGCCGGTGAAATTGTTTGGTTGACAGTTTATTAATAGGATAAAATTGCATAGCACACATAATATTTCAATGATTATAAGGCGTTCCAATATGAAAATTAATTAACAAAAGCAAGATTTTGAATGACAATTTAAATAAAGAAGCAACTGAATTATGGCGTGAAAAATGAATTCCGAAAAAAACCCATATAACATCGTGATTAATATTCTAAAATCAGTATCTAATCAACTTGTGGATTTGATTTTGTATTTTTGCTTTTCAGGCCATTTCTTTGCATTGCTTCTAGACATAAGTCAAGATGGACACCTCCGCCATTGCAAACAAGGTATGTTTTCAAATAAATGACTCATTAATACCGTTCATGCAGTACAGTGATGAGAAAAAGTAGATTTAAATTTTATGAAGTGGGATTTAATCTTCTCCATTGAGACCAATAAAACAATATAAAGATAACAATAAAAATTTCCACTTTCTCTCATAGCAGCAGGCACATTTGTGATTTTTATTGGCTACCTTTACACCGCGACATGCGTCGACATTCGTTTCAATGTGACCAGTGGCGGCCATATTTGTAACCACTATCTCTCAACCAGAATAAATTATCCAGGCGTTCTGTAGGACGGTCTAATTACAGAGCTTGACATCTTTAATATTTATAAAAGTTAACTTGTGGCTTAAAGACTCCAGATCCCCCGGCAGCAGTATTTAAAAAAAAGACTGATTAGATACAGAAAAGTTGTGTCTATTCGCGAGAAGTTTAATTTTGTCGGTTAATACGCGAAAATATTTACTCTCTAAATTAAATTATTCGCTTATTTTTAAATCTACGACATGACATTGACATTTAATTTGCAGTAACTAGGCGTGTTTTCTTTCCCGCATTAATAATGCATAAATATCGCTGAAATAAAATTTCGCGAAAATATTTGGAGTTACAGGGATTTTGAAGCCCGGGTTCTATAAAAGCTTGACACACATGATAAGTCGGAGGAGGGAAAAAAAACAAATGCCTATGATGTAATTACCGGTAAAACATTGGATGTACATGTATATAGATCTAGAACCATGGAACAAATACGACAAAAAGTTTCCTTATTAGCGATTTTTTATACAATTTGTCGTGGGTTAACACACTATGAGACTATCTAAAGCTGGGGCTACATATTAAGCCCGGAGTCGCTGTGGCCTAGTAGTTAGCGTGTTCGGCTTCGAATCGAGAGGTCCGAGGTTCGAGCCTAAGCCACGCCGCCGTTGGCTGCACCTGTCTTTCGGGTGAGAAAGTATAAACCGATGTGCCGTGTCACTGTAGGTGTTGGCACGTTAAAGAACCTTCCCTGCTTTACGGCCATAAGTACCGAGCAAGGCAAAATTTATCGTCCTTCACTGGCACACGGTGACGTCTCCATATAAGTGAAATATTCTTGAGTGGGACGTTAAACAACAATACAACCAACCAACATACTGACCCCAGAAACGCTGTCTGTGTTTATAGTGTCAGAATTTAAAAAAACATTTATTCAGAAACGAACTTTACATTTCTACAGGTATAATATGTACAGTCTCAGGTATTGAAAAAAATGTAAATACATGTATACACTTAAAGAACAATAAAAACCGTATTGGATACATTGACATTTCTTCTGGCTCGTTAGAAATACAAACATTTTAAACAAAGTTTTCATAGTTATTGATTAGATGCACATTTTATCAAATAAGTGCGATAAATGCACACAATACGGACGATGAATTTTCTTGCCGGAGGGGTTAATTTATTGGATTAGTTCTTTTATGTTTTCTACTATAAATTTCGATTCATTTTAAGATTGGAAAACACATTTAATTTATGTATCCATTCAAAAGTGGACGCGTTAACAAAGCTTACTCAAGTAGGAGAGTTTTCATTTCATGTTTTATTATAACGACAAAACGGTTTGGCAATTAAGTTGCGTAAAGGGACGCGTTGTTGAACGCTTGAAAACCATCACCACAGAGGCTTCACGGTCCACATGGGGAAATTGCTAAACATTCTAAAGCCCCCTTTCAAGAATGTTGGATGGCATTCTGGCAGCTATTTACATATAACAGAACTGTTTTTCTGTTATACAGCGATCAGACCAAGGTCTACATGTACATGTACACGTAACTCATGGCCTTTGAGCATCGTGTTTGACATTTACTAAACTCGAGAGGTTTCTACGTGACATTTACAACGGTTGTAGTATGCTAACAACAGAGGGCACTGATTTCTTCCGGTCACATGGTTCTATCCTATTTGGAATTCACAATTGTTTTTCATGTCAAGTCGACCGCTATAATTCCAATTTTGTCATGTTGTTTGACTACCTCCTGGTACTTAATTTTTCCTTGGCAAAAATAGGAAACAAGCACCAGAGTCTACATGCGTTGATCCAAGATTTTTTTCCGAAGGGGGTCCAACTTGTGACAAGGAAAAACCCAACCCTGTTAAAACGAGAATCTAATTATAATTGACCAATTGTGGTATATATTTTGCTAACCCTATGGGGGCCCGGACCCCCTTGATTATGGATTCCAATGCAAAGTAAAATATGTTGGCGTCTGTCCTATTNNCCCCCCCCCCCCCCCCCTAGATCCACACGCGTGGTCTATATGCATGCGCTGGAGCTCGAACACAACGCCTTCGACCTAAAACTTTCTAATGGATATATTAGTATTTGTATTCTAATTTAATATAAATCTATCTCGATTTTTTTTAAAACCATCTGTCCTGTTCTGAATTATATTGGCAGTGGCGTTGGATTATTTAACCAGTACCTTGTGGAATAGGCATTGATAGTACGTTTTGCATTCGAAACAACCTCGGGTATTTCTAGTGAACTCGCATTCTCTACACAAATTTCTGATAAAAAATAAAAAGCCTTTTTGAAAAAAATTCAATTTTTTTTGTTCGATTGTAGGTGGGAAACGACAAGAGTATTAAAGAATTTAAATGAATTCAATGAAATTGAATAAGCACTAATCCTTTATGTATTCATGTATTTTCATTGTAGTTACAATTAAATTCTGGAAGCTACCATGTGACCTTAAAGTTTTAGCGCGACATAAATACAAATAAACAAATAGATGAATAAATAAATAAATAATCAAACAAATAAAGTAAAAATAAACAAACGAATAAAGAGAATAAAAAACACTCAATAATACATAAAACAAGGATGTACTGCTGGTACATAGCTAGTTTATCAATCAATTTCATCAAGTATAAGCTTCATCGATTTTCAAATGGACTATTTGAGTCAACTGTTCTGGATCAAAAGGTAGAAATATACATGGGAATAAAGGATATCAATATCACTTTGTACTTTGTTAACATTTGTATCATTTATTAAATATATCATAAAAACTGTGTAAAATATTCATTTGTCCTTTTGTCATTGATTGAAATTTTGTTTCACAAGACATGTCAATGGCGTTTATATACATGTATAAGTTTTTGAGAGCCGTTATGGCTTGACAGTACCCGTCTCTAGATTTGGGATACAAGGTCCGAATCTCGGTGGAGATGACCAGTTTGTTGTAGAAAGTGTGGTCTTGTTTCACAGTTGTTGCCGTCACTAATATCCCACACTGTTCAGCGGCACACACTTGTCGCACTTCAGGGGCATTCGGTTACATTTCCGTATGAGTGATGAATTTTGAGAGGTTAAACAACAACAACAATAACAACAACAATAATATAAAGTCATTCGAATGAACAGTATATCGAATATTTGTTATGCGAATTCTGAACCTCGTTTCCTAGTCATAAAAAGGTTAACTTAATCTTCCGTTGGTAGACTCCCGAGAACGCAATAAGGCTACTTCTTGGAATGAATTCAAGACACCGTGTGATCGATTCTACAAGTAAAGATCTTTTTACGAATGGGGAATCTACTCCTGAATTTTATCAGTCTACAAACACGAGCTTTTAAAAGACCCACCAAGGAAAACGGGTCAGTGATAGATCAAATTAAAATTTAGATATCAAACAGTTTATGCTTGAGAATAATGCCTCAACATTACCAATGTCGTCTTCGCTTAGATTGATCCGAACGTTCGATTTACACTACCAGTACCTTAATTCCAGAGATACACAAGCCCCATATATTCAATATTTATAAATAAATAAATAATTGCGCTAAAGAAACTAGACTCTCATTTAGATTTTCTCCTATTTATGTGAAACAGACATCGATCTGGGAAAAAAGAAGCTCACATAAAATATGTACGATTCGGTTTCATACACGCAGGCCAGTGATAGATCTTATAACTTTTATAAGGAAAACAAAATAAAAAGATTGGCAAACACGGACCCCTGGACACATCAGTGATGGGATCAGATGCCTTGGAGTAGTAAGCATCCTCTGTTTATATAAATTGCTGAAAAAAGGGAAATAAAGCTACGCAGATAAATAAATAACTGGCGATTCGTCAAAATCATGAAAGTCTTGCGAACAAAATTTGGATTTTACTGTATTTGCCGATCATGTTAAACTTTTTTCACCATATTTTTAGAGCTTTTGCACTCATCAAATATCTATAACGCATGGTTTTCTTCGGTATTTTAATATCTAAACCCAGAAAACAATTTGAACAGTTACTCAAAATTGTTTTCACCACATTTACTGAAAACAACAAATGAATTGAAATATTTTTACAGCAAATGAAAAATTTGTAATGATAACCCATTAAATAGAAATATTTGTTTTTGGTATTGTTTTGTTTTTCTTTTGTTTTTTTTTTTGTGTTTTATTGTTCATTTGTTTGTTTTGTCTTGTTTTTTTTTGGGGGGGGGGGTCTTTTTATTCAAAAAGGGAATTTGAATCGGCAAAAATGAGTCTGAGGTCTTCCAAGCTTAAATCACCGCTCAGAATGAAAAAAATGATTTTGAACTTCATTTATCGCTTGAGTTGATTCATCTATTGAGAATTTTTATCAGAGCATTCTTTGAAATACACTCTCAGCAAGAAAATCAAAGGAATGCAAGTGCAGGCGTGTGTAAATTTAAACATACAATCATCGTACTTATTGATGTTCTTTGCATATTATATTAACTCTAGCAATTTGCCTTATCGTTACCTAAAGACATTCAGATAAGAGCCATTTATCATCTAAATTAAATAAAATGAAATCAATTTTAAAGTCCCGTTGACGTTGTTGGATTCAATCAATAAATGTGTATATATGTATTTCATATATATATATATATGTATACACACACACATGTATATATACATGTATATATATATACATATATATATTAAGAGAGAGAGAGAGAGAGAGAGAGAGAGAGAGAGAGAGAGAGAGAGTCCGCAAATAACGAGATTGCTTGTAACAAGGTGCCGGTTGTGACGAGAAGATTTCTATTCCCGGAGCAGTTTCTATGCATTACTTTGTAATTTCAATTAGCAAAGATCGGCTATGACGGGATAAATATATTACTCCTTTCAACTTCGTTATAAATGGAGTTGACAGTTGTATGTATGTTTATGAGATGATAAATATAGGAAATCGGAACAAATTCGAGTTTCTATAGGCACCTTTGACTTAGTTGTTATATTACCTTCATCGACAGGGACGGGTATTTGTAAACACGTAAATGTGCTCAAGCGCAGAAAATCAATATCTTGTGATATTTACCCATTTGATTTGATAAGCTAATCGAGCTAATCCGAAGGAATTAGTAGTGAGCCGAAAGCGCTAGCACAAAAAAAAAAGGTAAATGGAGATAATCTTTGTTTGTAGGTGCATTCTCATGTTTATAAATCGCGTAAGGTGAGGTGGGAATAACAATGCTATTTCTTTTCAATGAATTACTTTAAAATATCGTTGTGAGTGGATCTTGGAGTCATGGTATTATAGAAACGGTCGAGTGCAGGGAAGTTGAACGATGTAGTTTGGTAAGTTATTCTAGTACTAAATGCTTAATTTTCTTCATGGTACACATGCTAGATATCATGTTCATGTATATTTACATGTAAGCTCAGGCTTCGATTAAGGTAAAAAGAAATATCAGTCGTTACATGTATTTGTCTTTGTACTATTACTTGTGATAAGGTACTGTCAGAGGCGTATAGGTACTGTCAGAGACGTTGATAAGGTACTGTCAGAGGCGTATAGGTACTGTCAGAGACGTAAATAACAGAGACGTGTTGTATAAGTCTCTGGTACTGTTATGTATTTTGAAATCTTAAGTTGACGCACCAGAGCACATGTCTATTTTTTGTGAAAATTGGACATAATTTCAAGAGCTGGGCACAATTTACTGTCATCTAACTTTATATGTACACACATGTATGTATAATCTAGCGTACATACAGTACAATATATCAGTGCCGTAACTATAGGAAATCCCCTACTCTAATGCTCAAAACGTTTTAATTTCAGAATGGTTCTGACTTGCAATGATGTTTAGATTAGATCAATATCACCTATCTGGGACAAACATACTTGTGATTGTACGTCCACGTGACCTGAAACCGATTTTGTTCGTGTTGTAATTGATTGATATATCGTTAGCAGCTAAACGCTGGTGTGAATAACTCTATTCTGTCAGCTTGTCTTGAGAACAAAGTAATAATGTACATGCAGTTTATATTGTTGTCTTGCCCTTGGAATCATGAATTGAGCGAGTCGATTTAGATCCACTTAACATATTACGTCCAGGATTGCCAGACCGAAGATCTTAAGGGCGTCTAAGGATAGGAATCTGTGTATTCACAGTTTTTATTTATTTCGATTTTCAGCTGAGAAATTATATCGAAGAAGGGGATTTCAGGGATATATGCTTGTTGCTGAATGATATAAGTGACCCGGATGTAATAGAAGAAATAGAGTTCAAGGTACTCCCTCTCTCTCTCTCTCTCTCTCTCTCTCTCTCTCTCTCTCTCTCTCTGTCTCTGTCTCTGTCTCTGTCTCTGTCTCTCTCTCTCTCATTGAACTTTGACTATTTACTCATGAAGGGTCTGACCGGACAAACATCCACGGCGCCTGGTCCCACCTCCAAATTTTCAGCTGTCTGTAGTTATCTTGCATTCACCAAATCTGCATAGTGTTCCTTGAGTGAATGGTAGTTGATTATCGTAGGTATATCATCTCTTTGTTATTAAGATACAGATAAAAACATATACATTGATTAACACATCTACATGATATACGTTCTTAATGAAAATCTTTCTTATATTGCTACCTGCCGTCTCTGAATATATTAACAAAGAACATTGTATTATGAAAACAACACTGATGTAAATACTGAAAATACTGGCACCATTTAGTCTTCCAGATGTGGACTGTCATGTGTGTTGTTTATCTAGATACAGTCAGATTTGGGAGCATCGAATCACAAAAAGGATATCACCTGAAGACCTCGATATTACGATCAATCATATACTGCCCAAATAAATTTCACATTTAACAAAACTCCAACATTTAATACCTTTGTAAATTTTCTTTTAAAAAGTATTTGTCCTACCTGAATTATCGTTTTTAGAATTATCGCATGGATATGAAAGATTGCAATCAAATGTATTCATTCTGCAACTTTTTTTTCCGGTCGGTATAATAGCAAAGTTACAGTGTCACAATTCACCTAGAGTATGATCGGGAGTAGAACCGCAGTATTTTGACAACCCAAGTGACTGGATAAAATTTGTCTCCTAAGTGAGTTTGAAACAGTCTAGAAGTGTGGGGGACAGACTGAGTTTTGATAGGAACTTTCGGTCTGATTAGTTAGGTCAGAGACGTATAAAACACAGAGATTGGCAGCTTATCGAACTCTCGTGTAATCACAAACCCGGTATTGTTCTCAACTATCGAGACGAGATCAGGCTTTTATAGAAAAGTAAAGGACGAAATACCTTACCAATTAGCTTCAAGCCATTTAGCATTAATTACAGTTGTATAAAAACACTTTTTTTTTGTAAATATAGGGGCTCAGTAAACCTTGATTGACTGATTACGAGCAAGCATAGAAACCTATCATCTTTGAAAAGGGCGCCGGTTGTAACACTTGTCTCGAACTTTAAATAGGCTTTTATAGAAAAGTAAAGGACGAAATACCTTACCAATGAGCTTCAAGCCATTTAACATTAATTATAGCTGTATGAAACACGGTTTTTTTTTGCAAATATAGGGGATCATTTTATCGACTGATTATGAGCAAAGATTCTGGTCGTAATTTCCGTCGCGACTGACAAATCAATAGATAGAGAGAAAGTTGTCAATCTCTGTGTTATATACGTCTCTGGTTAGGTGGTCTCCTTAGCGAGGTGGCCAGTAGGCAAGGTTCCACTGTACTCGTCCAGCTGTGGATGCTGGTTCGTCTTCAGTGATTGTGAGTAGATTTAAATCTAAACTCTTGACCTACGACGGGAGATGCCTAATACTGCAAATCCAGTTTTATTCTCGAAAATTTTTTTTTGCGTAAATACGCGAGAGCACTTACTCGCGAAAATAAAATTCTCGCTGAAAATACTAACCTGAATTCAACATGCACCATACAACATAAAATATCACACTTAACATGCACAGTCGCGAAAATATAGTATCGCGAATAATTGCATATATACCGTTTCGCGAAAATTAAGTTCCGCGAAAAATTCTGGATTTACAGTACTACTCTTTAGCACTTGATCCCTCCTCCGAACATTTTAAATATTCAGTATATGATTGTACATTGTATACTAGATTTGTAAACTGTAATCCCTGTTATCTTAGAAATTTATATTTCATTTGAAAGGCAAACAATTTTGGCCACGAACCAGAGTTTTCATTATGTTTCATAGATCTAACAATCTTATTTCTTTTTTCCAGTTTCTTGGGAAATACTCAAGGAGTGATCTGATCGGTTATTTGGAAAAAGATTCCAGTGATCCGGTGAACTTTGCTATTGCCCACAGACAGGAATCAATAGCCACTTACTTGGTGGAAAAGGGATTCTCAATCGATAAAGTATACCAGGTGAGAAAATCACAATATTTGGTCAAAATGAGAATATTGCCATTGACCAATTAACCTTTTTGGCGTAGATACCAAGGCTTAACCGAGTTTCGAAATTGAAACTGAAAGTTAATACATTTTTATTTCTTGAAAGGTTCATTGGCTATGACCACTGTTCTTAAACGTCCAATTATGGGATTTTTTTTACATATAGATACCTCACCGAGTGTTGGTGAATGGCTTCAAAAAAGGCTTATGCCAAGTACTCTGGTCTGTTCAGAAGTGGGGGATATATAAACTGCCAGTTGGAAACCTCTGGACCACCACCGAGACTTGAACCAACAACCGCACAATCTGTTTCTGATATATATTTCACCCGATACACTTATTATTTATGTAGTGTCTCCCAAGGGTAGAGGGAATCGGATATGTTATCTTTATACTTGAAGAAAAAACGGGATAACACCTTTTATTATTCATAACTACATATATATAGTGTTCACAGTACACTAGTTATGGTATTTTGAACACGTGACCCTTATTACAGAAAGTCTGAAGCGAAAAACTTCTAGATACTTGAATAATGAAATTTAATTGAAATATTCCAACTAAATGATAAAAACTTCATGATGCAACCGAAACATTTATAATGGCTATGTCGGAAGAAGGTAGCGAAAATCTTTTTCTTATATGAATACTTAATTGAAAACATGTACTTATTCATAAGTGAAGCGCTATATCATCCGTAAACTTTTATAAATACAACATGAATCCGATGCACGTGTGATACAAATTTTACAAATTTATTTTTATCGAGGAATATTGCAAAAATTAACAAAGTTATAGGGACATTTGATGAACCAAAAGGTATGCATATCAAAGTTCAAAACTGATATTCGAAAGACTGTGAAAAAGTCAATAAGTCACCGCAGGTATGCTTTTCAAATATCTTTAGTTTTGTTTGTTTTGTTTGTTGTTGTTTAACGTCCCACTCAAGAATATTTCACTCATATGGAGACGTCACCGTGTGCCGGTGAAGGGCGACAAATTTTGCCTGTGCTCGACACTTATGACCGTGGAGCAGGGAGGGTTCTTCAACGTGCCAACACCTACTGTGACACGGGACCTCGGTTTTTACCGTCTCATCAAATATCTTTACTCTGTATAGCTATAGCTTACATTAATTGTGAATGAAATATGTTAATGATGATCTTAGACTTACAAAATACATCACGAGAGTTTAAGTGTAGCACTGTCACAGACTGATATACCTCGTGTGAAATACCAGTAATGATAACCACATTAAGACAGCTGACCATCAAATTTACTTTTTACTTCAATACAGTGGCCAGACCAAAAATGTGACGAATGGTGCTTCGGTGAACACGGGGTTGACCAATGTCCAGCTGCATACACTGCGTCTGACCATGCTGGTACAAAGAATTTATATCGCTTGAAAAACCATATTGATGAAATAAAACAGGGGAAAAGGACTCGAGGACAGAAACTAGCCAGCTTACAAATTGGTGACCATCTTCCGAAACCACCAACTAAAGATAAACAAAAGATGGACAGGGTAGGTCATCTAGTGTTTTTATCCGTACCCGCAAATAGGAGTTGCCTCTCCGTCCTTCCTTTCGTCTGTTCGCTAAGTCATATTTTTCTGGCTTATTTTCAGTGATATTGTAGATAGTATGCTGGTTTGTGTGTGCATGTTTGGGTTACAATCCAGTTTGTTTCGTTTTAGCCGATATATTTTAGCAAAGCTTTACATCTTGGGACTTATGCCAATAGGAGACTTATGTCAATCAAACACTTGCTCTAGATGTTCTAGATTCTTATGATCTGTAATTATAGTGTTGTCTTGGGAAGCACAGTGGAGCCTGTGCTTCCGTGGTTGCCAAACGTAAGGGCAAATAGTCTGAAATAACTCCTCATGATTTATACCAAGTAATGAGATCACATATATGCCCACGCGGGGCCTCCGTGGCCGTGTGGTTAGCGTGTTCGACTGCGAATCGGAAGATCCGGGTTCAAGCCGCGTCAGTGCCACTCCGCGGTTGGCCGTCCCTGTCTTTCGGATGAGACAGTAAAAACCGAGGTCCCGTGTCACAGAAGGTGTTGGCACGTTAAAGAACCCTTCCTGCTCTATGGCCATAAGTGCCAAGCATAGGCAAAATTTGTCGCCCTTCACCGACACACGGTGACGTCTCCAGTGAAATATTCTTGAGTGGGACGTTAAACAACAATACCATACCACACAACATATGCCCACGCTGGCTTGTGTTCAATGCAATAATTACTTGTCTGTAGTCAATTTATTTCATGATTCGTAACTTGAATAATCTAATGTCTTATTATTGAGAAAAAGTTATAATTCATTACTTTGCTACTGTCTAAATGCGCCTTTCATATGACTTGTATAAAAATGCTACCCGGAAAGTTTTGCACGTGATTATTTTTGCCCTTTGGCGACTGAAAAAAAAATTCATCTGGGCCCAGTTGTTCTACGGTTGGTTAAATTTAACACTGGTTTAAATATAACTGGGGGGGGGGCTCCGTGGCCGAGTGGTTAGCGTGTTCGACTTCGAATAGGAGGGTCCGTCCCTGTCTTTCGGATGAGACAATAAAAACCGATATCCTGTGTCACAGTAGGTGTTGGCACGTTAAAGAACCCTCCCTGCCCAAGGCTTTAAGTTCCGAGCATAGGCAAAATTTGTCGCCCTTCACCGGCACACTGTGACGTCTCCATATGAGTGAATTTTTCTTGAGCGGGACGTTAAACAACAATACAACAACAACAACAAATATAACAGGAGCTTGTAGAAATATAGTAACCAAGCCTGAGACCTGGGGAAAATTAGCAAAATATGATATATTGTCAAAGCAAAGGTTGATTTTATCAATAACTATGATTCTCGTTAACAATAGACTTTATTCCCAGGCTTTATTTCAAACGTGGATTATATTAACCCGAGGCTTCATGAAACAAGCTGATGAACAACTCGGCCCAGGTCTTGATTTTGCCTGAAATTACTATTTTTCAAAAAAACAAAAAACAAAACATGAATGTCAACGTGTCAGTGACGTAGCTTGAATATTTCACTTTCATTTAAATTACGCCCTCCCAGTTAAAAAAATTGTAAAAATTATAAGACATTGAAAATGTCTATGTATGCTAAAAAGCGCCTATTCTGAGATAAACGTTATTAGACTGGCATTATCAGGAACATGATATTATCTTAAAGTGTTCTTCTGAAAAAAAGATATGAAAGAGAGAACTGAGACAGAGAAAAAAAATGAATGGAAAAAGAGTGAAAAGGGAGGAAGATACAGATAGGGAAAAGACTGAAAAAGGGATAAAGACTAGATATCCATTATGTTGTGTAATGTATAATTTTCATCTTTCAGAATTTTCCGACCCAGGACTCAAATAAGAGGAGGCTATCGGATGAAATTCGTGAATTGCTTAAAAGCGATAAAGATTACAAGACATATGTTGTCAAGGTAATTTTTTTGTATTTCAATTCTAAAAATATGAATTTTTGAAATTTCTTTTCCATAATTGATTTTGCCCGATATTTTGAGAAGCAAAAATAGTCCTTAATTTTCTTTTTGTCATTGAGTCCCATCTTTTCATCAATTTCTAAATGGTTGAGAATATGGGAAATCTGGGAAAAACATGGAAGCGTAAAAAAAATTTTTTCAATACTGTTATGTATAAAATTGCCATGGGTAAACATGAAATAAAAATGTGTGCATTATTCAAGGTAAATTGTAATGTCAAATTTCCTGCTGTCAAACTTTAGTTTATTATATAAGAGAGGGGTTTCTATTTGGTGTTCTTGTGCAACTTTTTAATTTTATTGGATGAAGATGACGGTAATATATTGTATATTGCCATCTCTCTCTCATATTTGCAAATAACCGTCTGACGACTATTTGGATATATATAAAAGAAAAGAGCGGGAGAGAAACGAAAAGGAGCAGGAAAAGATAAATACAAAAGACAGTTATAAATAAATGACCGTTGTTTAACACTGGTTTAGCAGAGGGCCTCCTAGGCCGAGTGGTTAGCGTGTTCGTCTGCGAATCGAAAGATTCTGGTTCGAGCCACGTAGCGACGCTCCGTGGTTGGCCGTCCTTATCTTTCGGACGAGACAGTAAAAACCGAGGTCCCATGTCACAGTAGATGTTGGCACGTTAAAGAACCCTCCCTGCTCTACGACCAGCAGTGCCGAGCATAGGCAAAATTTGTAGCCCTTCACCGGCACACGATGACGTTTCCATATGAGTGAAATATTCTTGAGTGAGACGTTAAACAACAATGCCATACCATATCAGTTTAACAGCCAAGTCTTCATTTTCAGAACACAGGTTACACACTTATGCATGAATATGTGCGGAAGCCGAAGATCTACCTGTATATATTCGCAAATGCTGGGGTTCCTGTAAACATACAAAATGTGGTAATGTATTACATCTAACTTTTCTTTTTTTTTCTTTGGACCTAGATTTGTTTTTTTATGCAATTCATTGCTGCCTTACTGACCCACTGGAGTTAGGGATTACTTGCCTCATGTTCCCTTCATGCATGAATACAAAAGTGCCCTATTCCTATTGAAGTCACCTAAATTACGAGACTACTTGTCATATGTGACATTGTTTTCCTCCTTCCTTGGACGGTCTTTTAAAACCGGTCCTGAATACTAGTAATATATTATATTCTTCATTTCCAGAATGGGGATACGGCTTTACACATGGCAGTGCGTGAAGGAATTGTCGATTCTGTTGAGGCCTTGCTGCAATGTAGTGCAGACCTAACAATCAGAAACAAGGTACTTTTTTTTACAAGCATTTCTTCCTATTGATAATATAGTGTCAATGAAATTTTGTAGATGTCTTTATGTATGTTTGTTTAGATTTTTTGTAGAACAATCTTTCTTCTATGAATCTTTCACCATTTGGACCCAGTTGCAGAATGCGTTGTAAAAGTAAAATTTAGAATTAAGTTAAAATTTTAGCTTGTAGTAACATTACTATATGGTTTAACGCTATTGCAGAATTGTTTTGTTAGTAAAATACGAGTTAACTACATGTACTACAATTTTGAATTTTAGCTACCACAACCAAAATTTTAACTATAGGTATTAACCTTAGATTTAACTACGAATTAGAATATTGTGCAAGTGGGCCCAGAACATCAATATACTTGAATTACAGATTGCCTGTTTGTCATAATTTGGTTATATTGTGTATTTTCGCCTGATGTTATGCTCGCCTAACTACACTCATCTGGTCATATTCTATATATATATAAGCATATGAACAGTTCATGTGCAAGGCGAAATTAATTGCTTATAATTTGTTAAAAGGATATGCAGGGAACAAAAAAAATAACTCATTCCATAAATTTTGTGGCGTTGCTGGTGCATAATGACCTTCTCGTCATTACAATGTACTATGTATCATTTGATAAAATGTTGAGCTTTGAGTATTATTAACAAACCCGGCATATATGAAATTCAAAAGCCCACTGGTGCTAAACATGCATAAACATTCTGTTGCTTGCATCGCCAGTTTGTAACCTTTCTCACTGCCGATCCCCTAAACAAAAATTCGATTGAATAACACCCGGACGTGCTCTATAAAAAGTTTAATTTGATAACAAGACTCTGTACTGGCTAGCTACCGTACTAGCTAAGTTTTTTTTAAAAATTTTTGTTAAGTTTTGTCAGTGTCTAGTTTTTACTAATATATTGTTTTGACAAAATATTCTGCGTTAGGCAAACACCACTACTGTTAATTATTACATAAGTATACGTGTATCCGTAATTCTGTTATTTTTGTGATTCCTTGTAGATGGGAATGACGCCACTTGACGAACTTGACAAATCAAATGAATCGTTATCAGGTCTGCTCAACGCCTTCAAGGTAGGCGACTCATCATCATGTATATTGTATTGTATTGCATTTTTTTAATGTCCTACTCAGATATCTTTCATTTTTATGGCGACGTCACCGTGAATCGTTGAAATGCGATCAATTTAGCCTATGCTCGACACATATGACCGTAGAGAAAGGGAGGGTTTTTTACATGCGGACTCATCCAAAAGACAACGACAGCCAACCGCAGCGTTGCTCGGATTCAAACCCCGATCACCGCGATCCGGAAAAACACACCAACAATTTGGCCACGACAGCCTCAATCACCATATGTAAATTTATGTATACGTTTTAAATAAATATTCATTAACAACATACATTTGTGAATTATTCTACTATTTACCTTGCTGTAGCAAGATAATATTACTGTTACTTTCTTTGTACAGTGCTAGAAAGCACTGAACAATCAAATATGTTAATCATTGTCTGATATATTGGAAACTGAAAAGTCGCTACTTTGAAGACAGAGACACCTCTATAATTGAACAGTTTGGTTTTAAAAGTCAAATTTCAACAGAAACTTCTCAGTACTTTAATTTCAAGTATTTTTTTTATCTTCATTTGTTGAATACTTGCTGTCTAACCAGTGAAGTATTCATCGCTACAAAGGAAGAGTTTACTTGACAATGACACTATACCTATGCGAGTATATTTCATGCGGACTATACAAGCGCGCATCGCAATTTGAGTTATTTCCCTTTGACAGAAGATGCTTTCCTGGCCGAAAACAAAGTCATGTTGCAAAGTGCAAACAATTGAGTAATTGATAGTTGTGATGTTTATGTATTTTTCCATGGTGAAATCAAATATGTGACACTTCGTGTACTAAGTCTATTAAAACCTTACCCTTGTGAACCTGTCCTATAGTGTTTTCTAGAGAGGTACCTCCCCAGACAACACTTCAGGAGTACAATTTTCACGGGAAAATGTCACAATAGTAATACAATGTAGTATGTTCAGCCTCCTCACTTTTACTTAAGAACAAACCTATCACGCTGAAAAAATAAGAAGCTTTCTATGACTTATCAGACGATTTAAGGGCCGTTCTTTTGGTAGTGTTGGGACGTTAGATATTGGTTTGACTCTGCTTTTCTGATTTAGAAATAATTTTGAATATGTTCAGGATAAAATTGGAGTATGTATTCTGCATTACATACTCAGTTAACTTTCTGCGTACTGAATTTGTACAGGTGCAAGGTTTCATTAATTTCCGGTTTTCTTCTTAAAATTTTGGATATGAAAAAGGTTTCATAATTTCTTTTAGCCGTAACGTTTTTTGGGATACTTTTTATCTTTAGTCCATAAAATTTGATCATTTTGATAGTATAATGAGAATTCTATTTTGCAAATGGTCACAGGGCTCTATTGCTTAATTCTTTGAAATGGAGGCGGAGAATACACTAAATTGATTTGGGATAAAAAGGCTTAAGTATCATTATTCAAAGTAGGGATGTGTTTTAGATTTTGTTTTGAAGCTGCATTGATCACAAAGTCATTCCATCATTCAACACAACTAAAACATCATCATGCAATATGCATATATGAGTTACTTGCTGAAAAATTAAAAATTAAGAATCTTCAAAACTTTTACAAAATTCTTTGTGCTTAAATTTTTCTCAGTCCGGTCAGGTGGATGCTGTCTCTAGGGGAGATAGTCGCACTATAGAGAAATGCAAACGTTTATGGTGTAACGTGGACGCAGTTGTAAATAAGGTAGATAGTGCTGGAGGCTATACTGGAGAGAATGTCGTATGTCTTAAATACTGACGTCATTTGGCTAATGAAAAGCTTTTGTACAAGAACTATGTGGGCTGTGGTAAAGAAATGTATTTGCTAAATGTGACAATGGCTACAAAGGTTTTTTTAATTACTATTATTGTTGTACTATTGTTATTATTGTTTTGACGTATTTCATAAATGCTATATTCATTATTATTAGATTCCCCATTTTTAGTGCAATATCATTATTTTCAGTACTTTCATGATTTCATTCATAATTATTTTTATCTTTAAACAAATTTAAATTGTTATTTTCATTTGTATTTTATTATTATTATTATTATCATTATTATTATAATTATTATTATTATTATTATTATTATTACTATTATTATTATTATTATTATTATTATTATTGATATCTTTTTACAATTATCATAAATATAATTTTTTTGTCTAATTCTTTATCAAGACAATCTTTGTTCTAGACAACAGTTAAGCAGTGCATTAAAAATACCTACAGCTTGTTACAAAAGTTGTGCCAAAGCTTACAGCCTGGGATGCATCAGATTAAGACATACCACATAGATTCTCCGGTTAAATGTTCATGTTGGAGTAGCACAGCTAACTGCTAATCTGTTCAGTGTCTTCCTGTACGCCTGTTTTCGAATTTGAAATCAATGTGTTTGTTTCATGTTGTAGAGTATGACTTTGATGTGCGCTAATAATTTATGGGCCGGATGTTTTATGGACCCGACCAATACTGAAGAAACACTTAGTCTATAAGAACTGTATCATGTTCTCTATGTTTACTCTGGGTGGGAAGAAATAAGGATTTGATAAAACGGGGATGGAACCTTTGTCAACAGTTAGAAATAAAAGAGAAATAATGTATTGCCCTCTGCCGGAAAAAGATCATTATTCATGGTCTTATGAACGCTTGAATACTAGGTGGAGGGATTGGTAATTTACTTGATGAAATGTTGCACCTCAAATGAGTACAAAGTGCACATGTAAATCGGGTACCTTGGCATCACATTTGCACATTTTGTAAAATAATATGACATGTGTTATTTAATCACATAATAAAAGTTGTATTGTCGCTCTGCTACATGTTTTAATCTTGCTAATCCAAAGCGACTGCTAAGGTGTGTTTGTTTGTGTGATGTTGTGGCTAGTTTGTGTTTTTACTTTCATAGCCAGGAATAGTGCACGCAGTGTGTAATGGAAAGGCATCTGCTTTAGACCGGTTAGTTAAACGTACCTGGTGCAGTTTTTACAGTAAAGTGAAGGTAAAATATAACACGTAATAACAGATGCTAGATAATACTGTAAATTTTGTAATATTCGCGAACAATTTCATTTTGCGAAAATACTAACTCAAGAAAATAAGGATTTTGCTAAAGTTTCTGGCATGACACTTAAATGTACCAGACAATACATGCAAACAATCTGGACATGTATACTTGGGAAATTCTAGTCTTGCAAATATCCGTAAATGATGAGATGTCTATTCGCCAAAATTAAATTTCGCGAATATTTTCGGATTTACAGTACCCATACTAACAGACTGTTACTGAAACGCACTGATAGGATCTAATGCGATTTCATCGAGATCATATTCTCATGATATTATGCTGGGACTTTTTAAAGCAATTAAATTTGCTTGTTTCTAAACTGCAAGGATAAATCTATGGTAAACAATGATCATTTCTATTTCGTTCCATTTACGTAAGCGGATGCAATTTCATTGCAGCGAAAATAACATAATACGGTGTCATAAGATAGTGATTTCTGAGAAGTTGCCTGAAATACTTTCTCTGCAATATATCTGTAAACGGGATGATAACTGATTGAAATTAATTACTTTTAAGTCGGATTGATTCTTTATTTCAAAAGTTCCGGGATGGAACATTCGGAAGGACAAGGCTAAAACAAACTTCTGCAGCGGACTACCATATATGTGACAAGTACATGATTGATTTATGAATCCCTTATAAGTGATAAATATAATTTTGGATTTCAATTCCCCTTGCCAATCAGATCTATAATTATTTATAACACTGAGATGTTCTTTTTTTTGCCGAAATCCGGGGGTTTCGATGTAAAATGTACGACGAGAGAATCTTTGTGACACGGGTTTTTGACCACCTCTGTACACACAATGCTATCTCAAATCGAATGAGCAAATTGTTATCTTGTACAAACTTAAATTATTCCTAATGCCTGCCCCATGTATTCTGCATATGGTCCTCAAGAGTGGGCAATAGAACACTGCGGGGTTATGTGTTATTATTTTTTTTATCTGAAGCATACTAACTAGCGGTATTCTCCTAGATTCATAAAGATATCAGTAGAGAGCTTCAGGATTTATTCGATACTAGTTGTAAATGTACCGATATTCTCTTATGCTCTTGTGTTGGAGTGGGCCGTGAAATATGTGCATTGGGGATGATAGTACATGTACCTCAATCTTGAATACATAAATCCTTAGTGTTATTACTACTCCTGTTTAATTAGGATTGAATACAGAAAAGGAAAATGTCGATAAAAAAAATTTAAACAAGTGTTGTCATTGAACGTGAATTTTTTTCCCTCCTGATTGCGAATCTCCCCGATCTTATTACGTCTTTAGTGGCAAAAGTAATTAGTTAGCCTAGGCCGGTCGATAGACATTGGTGTTTCAAACCGTAATCTGCGTTCTCCCAGTAATTATAAAAAAGAGAAAAGAATTGAAATATCTGATGAGATGCAATACAAAAGAAAATGTTAAAATTCATAACGTAATAAACTCATAAACGATTTTGTTTCATTTCTGTATTAGTTACGGTCATTTCCTAGGAGTACAATGTTAAACCAGTATGGATAATTGTTTAGAAACTATACTTCTATTACAAACTCATACAACATTTCACATATTTAATATTTTCAAATTTAAATTTCAGGAGGGTAAATCATTACTTGAACTGGCTGAGTCATTGGCACAAACGAAGAAGGGACAGATACAAAATTGTTATCGAATTTTGAAAGAATTTCAGACAACGAGCGTAAGTTCTAAAACAAACTGCTAATATAATGACCCGTGAAAAACGTCCTTACTATGATTTTTATGGATGGAAAAGAGTTACAATTGTACCTTAAGATTACCGGACTTCCACAAATAAACAAGCAAAGATTCTAACATAGTAAACCTAGGTTCGAGTGATTTACAATGTCACCAGCGTTCTACATCTAAAATTTAGTTATCCCCGTTTTGAACTCAAACTTTGCGGATAAATTTAGGTCGTTTTATATATGTACATTTACAGTATATTCTTTCTTGTGAGAAAGGTTGGAATAAACGCACTAGAGTTGTATCCTTATATCATTTTGCGAGTGTTAAGTAAGAGACAACATTTGTAAAAGTGTAATCAAGAAACAGAGAACCGTTTCTTTTCTGTCAATACAGAGACTTATTCATGCAGTGCTATGTGACGATGTGGAAGTTGCAAGGGACATAATCCAGAATAAAAAAGGATGGAATGTCAATCTAAGACTAAGGGTAAGATATGCTTAGATAAAGTCGTGCTTGTATCTGTTTTGACAATATTTTTTCAAGTAAATCTGCTGATTTTCTTTTTTAATAATTACTTTCCCTATCAAATCAAAATTTCATGTTAAAGTCTATCTTCGTCTTTTAAGACAATTTATTTTTTTTGTTTCAATTTTCTTTTGGGTTCTCTTGGACAAATGCCAAGAGAGCCTGTGGCATACCCGCGCCAGCAGTGTCCGTATTCAAAACGTCTAATTTGGATTTATCTTTTAGACCGACCGGAAAAAACAGGGCTTTGATATTTCACATATAAATTCCTCATTTTAGGGGGTTTCGTTTAGGGCCATGGGTTTTAATCAAGTACCCTTATCTTTTTGACTTTGCTCTACATTTATACAACTTTGCTGTATTTGCTGTATGAAATTTTGTGACCTGTGTTTTTTGTCTTCTGACAACACTTGTTAAGGTAACAGAAGTCGTATCTTGGCCACAGTATCTGAGACTTTTCATCAATCACTTCATCAAAACATTTTTACCAAGTAAGCCAGTATTTTGATTATTGAAAAATATTCTTATGAATTAGATATACATTGAGGGATATAATTGATGTACTCGTATTTTACAGGATCACATTGGAAAAACGTTGTTGTCACACGCAGTGGAATCAAATAATCTTGAGCTTGTAAGGTTGTTGGTAGAAAATGGTGCTAAATTTGAAAACATGCGAGTACGAGAAAATGAATATGTAAGTACAATGTCCAGTAAATATTAAGTTCCAGCCTTAACTCTGAAAATGCACACTTCAGGTCAGCACCAACTTGCCTTAACTACCCACGGATTTTTTTCGTAAACAAATCACCTGAACTAAGAAGCGACCTGTCATATGCCACAATTATTTGATAGTCCATCGATCAGTCTCCGAAAACTGACAAGATTGTTTGTAGTTTTGATAGCATTTCATTAGAATATAACTTGTTAAAAAAAGCAGTGGAACCACATGTACACAGACACTTTCGCTTCCAAGTAAATTGTCCTGATAAATGGAGCATCCAGATTACTGAAACATACATATAATGATGACCAACGCAAAGTGAAAATTTTGTTTCTTAGAAATATCGTCCGGAGGGCGGTGCACCTAAATTATTGGCGTCCGGATAAGTGGAATTCAACTGTGTATTCATATTTATATGCATTAAGATATACATTGTAAATTGTTTTTAAGTTGGAACTATCGTATTAGCTAAAACTGGAAACTGGGGTTTGATGGGATGTAATATAAGTATAATTATTTTTATAATTTTCATCCTTCTCATAATTTATATAATTTTCATTATCGTAATCATTACAAAGATTATTAGTATTTGAGACAAGTAATTTGTATTATTAATTAGAGTCGAGCCTAATCAATCCGGACGCCAATAATCCGGATGCTTCACCTTCCGGGCCAAATTTCATGGGGAACAAAATGTTTAAATTGCATTTGCCATTATGACAAGTACGTTTCAGTTATCCAAACGATTTTTTTAATCCAGACAATTTGCTTGGGAACAAAAATGTCCGGATTAATGAGGCTCCACTGTATACGGGTTCATTTTAGACGTGTTAGAGGAGTGTGAATGACAGAAGTAATTCACTTCAACGTGTTTGATGAACTTTTATCTTTATTATTCCAGAGTGATATTACAGTTCCTCTATTCCAAAAAGCAATTCATCCAGACATTAATCCAGATATTGCAAAATATCTCAATTCAATGATGAGTGATAAATCAGAACACTCGGAGAAAGATCACGTAAGTTGTTGTTACTCCTGTTGTAATTGCTGTTGTTGTTGTTGTTTTTATTGTTGTTGTTGTTGATGATGATGTTGATGATGATGATGATGATGATGATGATGATGGTGGTGGTGGTGGTGATCTTGGCTTTTTTGTCATTCGGAAGATTTAAATTCGGTGTCACTGTAGATGATGGCACATTAAAAACCCTCGCTGCTTGATCTTATTGGCACTGTTCATGGAAAAAAAGAGTCGAAGATTCTCCAAACTCTCTCAAAACTTTTTAAACTTCCAAACACATTTATTGAAGTATTTCTCATTCTATTTACTTGTGTATATATTTTCATCCAAAAATAAACATTTGATTTAAATTAGATAAAAAGAACCACCGGACCCAGGCAACTACCAGGAATATCATGGACAATCTAATAGCTGTGTTAATCAATGAAACTTTCAAAATACACATATCTTTTCACGATGAAATATGAGGTTTGTAGCAGTGCCAGGAATACTTGCAATGCAGGGAGGTTTTTTCCGAAATATAGTCTTATGCATATAAAATATATCCATATACGACTTTTTCATGGTAATACTCGATATTTGCTATGCTATACTCTGCAAACAAAATTCCTAAGTATAAAGCGAATCCCATCAATTAGCATTTGTATATACGTGTATCAAAAGTCTTCTTTCATTTGTTTCAGTTTGGCGACACGGCTATACTACGAGCCATTGATCAAGGGTGTTCTGCGAAATTCATAAATTGGTTGATACATGCCCGTGATGGCTTCTGTCTGACTGATCGTAACAAGGTACTT
>JACSZP010009006.1:0-16819 GCA_016161895.1 Pinna nobilis | reverse complement strand
ACTGCATGTAAAAACACAAATTTGTCTTTACCGTTACTATGGTAAAAGTGGGTTATATGACAGTATCTTGACTGCAAAAGTAATTCTGGTGTTAAAAAAGTCTTCAAATCATGCAGTTCTTCTATTAGTAAAGATTAGTACCATTTTTTCCCTCACAAGACCCTCATTTTGCAGAAAAATTTAAATAAATGTTACTCACAAACTTAAGTGAAAATGGCCCATAAGGATAAAGTCATGATTCATGACTTGATTATTTTTTTTAGTATTTAAAGCATCAAAAGAAAGCTGATAAAATCTATGTTTGTAAAATGGATGCCATGATATGACTGTGAGATTGTTGATTGTGGTGCAAATCAATACAGAATAAAAGAACTGCAGAATGTAAAATGGAACCTGACTAAAAGACCACCTCACTTAGGAGACCATCTCAGAACAATGGCCATCAAAAATCAGTCTGTCCATCATTATTCTAAGTTATACCAATGTTCCTTAGGGGACCTCCTCAATAATCAGACCAATTTTAGCTAGTCATTTAAATCGGGTGTCTTTATAGTGAGGTTCCAGTATTCTATTGACAAATAGGTCATTTCTATAAAGGATTTGATAGTAAAACATTCCTTATATAATTGTAAACCGTAAAGCATGAAAAAAAGGCAGATCCACAATCAGCATTTGAGCAAATTAAGTGTCAAAAAATACACAAAAAACCCAGCAAATTTTGTGATAAATTATTTGGTAAATTGCTCATTCTTTTATTTTATTCAGTTTTTTTTCACTTTTTATTTATTTTATTCATGGGATATGTTTTTTTCTTTGTGAGTTTATCATTTCATAGTGCTTGCATGTCTATCGCAGATTAGAAAATTGAGCCAGAACTTTATTATTGGGAGTGATTGAGCTTCTAAACAAAATCGGATTTTCAGGAATTATTTACCTGTGATGAAATTGATCATACTCTGATTCAGTGGCATGCTTATTGATTTGATCGCTTGATTACTGCCCAGCAAATCACTTCCGAGGGACTCCGGCAATCGCCATCTGTTAGTGCTCCCGACATGCTTCCGTACTCGGCATCTTGGTGTGACTGGATGCTGAAAGTGTTAGAACAAATTTAAGTATACATCTAGATTATGTACAGTTAGACCGCTTTATAACAACCGTCGATAATCTGACATTTTCACCTACCAACAGGATTTTGCCAAGAACAAACATACATGACGTCGTTTACCTTCCATATAACGGAATTTACAGCTTCCAACACCGACATAAAATATTCCGAACAAACATACATTTCTAGTTGCTAAATCCCGCTATACAACAACACAAAAATTTGTCAAAAATAATTGCCAATTATATATTTCGATTATTTATTGATAAATCTAAATTTAAGAGAGACGCTTGTTAAAACAAAGACTCAGTGGCTTCGTCGTTACCTTGTAGGCACTTGACTGTTACGAAAAGGGTGCTACGAGACACTCGACTACAGAAATGACCTAGAGACCTGTAAACGCCTTCGGACCCAGCTGACCTATCATTTCTTTATAAGAGCAAATTCGAAACAACGACAGAATCACCAAGGGACAAACATAGTCATTATAAAGAGGGTTCACTGTATATAATGCATCAATCCAAATAAAATTGATGCCAAAATAGTAGTGGATTATTCTCCTTTGACATCAGTATCCAATACAAATGTATACATACATAGAATGTGTACATGTAGATCCGGAAATAATTTTATCATCAGGAGCTTTAGATTTAAACCTGTAAAATATTCAAAGTTGCCAACAGTCACCATAGAAGGGAAATATGTTGGACAGAGGAACCAGTTTTACAAGACCACTCATTGAAGATGGTCATTCTGTCTTTAGAGGCCATTATTATTCATTATAAAACTTCTTTTCTTTAAAAAAGTCTATTAATGTATGTATCAACAAAATGTCCAATGTTAAAAGAGCCATTGCCAGACTGCAATAGAGTGCTTCACTGTCTTCAGAGCAATGGGTCCAGGGTTCAAGTCTTGGTGGAGGTGACTGGCTTTTCTGTTGATTGGTTAGCGAGTTCGACTTCAAATCGAGAGGTCAGGGGTCCAAGCCCAAGCCACAGTATGGTTGGCCGTCCCTGTCTTTCTGATGAGACAGAACAAACTGAAGTGCCGTGCCTCAGTAGGTGTTGGCATGTTAAAGAACCCTCCCTTCTCTATGGCCATAAGTGCCGAGCATAGGCAAAATTTGCTGTCCTTCACCGGCACGTGGTGACATCTCCATATAAGTGAAATATTCTCGAATGGGATGTTAAACAACAAAACAACCGAAAACTAGTTAATCCTTGTGTCACAGAAAGTTTTGACATGCTGAAGATCACTTAAAACTGCTCATTGAACCACAGACTTGAGCATAGGCCAAATCTTGGCACCCAGCCAGGTCTCAATAAAAGGGCGAGATTATTGAGTGAGAAGAGTTAAACAACTACACAACAACTTTATTATAAAGAGGGGTCATAACTATCATTACTAAATTCTTAGAATACACGTTTGATTGTGTGATATGTAATATTTCTTTTTAAGGAGTGGTGAAACTAATGATTCCATTTAAAAGTAGTCAGTCAAAGTAATTCCTTTAATTATTTCACCATCAACTAAAAAGAGGTACAATGTATGATGACAGTTCATGAAAAACGTAGTAATTCAAACAATATTACATGCATTTGTATGCCTTCTGATCTTGAGGTCATGGGTTCAAATTTAAGCCATGTTGTAGTTGACTATATCCCTGTCTGTCAGATGAGAGAGGTCCTGTGTCACAGTAGGGTGTTAGCATGGTCTACAGCCATGAGTATCCTTCACCGGCACATGGTGACCCCCTCCATATAAGTGAAAGATTCCTGAGTGGGATGTTAACAACAATTCAAGGGGCCTCCGTGGCCGAGTGGTTAGCGTGTTCGACTGCGAATCGAAAGATCTGAGTTCGAGCCACGTGGCACCACTCCACAGTTGGCCGTCCCTGTCTTTCAGATGAGACAGTAAAAACCGAGGTCCCGTGTCACAGTAGGTGTTGGCACGTTCAAGAACCCTCCCTGCTCTATGGCCAGCGGTGCCGAGCATAGGCAAAATAAACAACAATACCATACCATACAAATCCACAGAGGTAAACAAAACATAGCATTTCATTTAAAATCTCTCAACAAATATGAATTATCTATTGTTTAAAATTTGCTTCACATACATGCCTTGAGAATGGCAATAGACATATTCAATAACAATTTAAAGACTTTTTTCTAAAGCTTATCATATGCCCTTATCTGTATCATTTATATATCAAACAAGACATTTTTGGTTTCGAGCGTCTTCATGAAAATACATGTACACCAACACTGACTCAGAGATCAGAGAGTTCCATCGCACAAATAAACTGTCGAATAAAGTCCAAGGATTTTTGCAAGAGGGAAATATGATCGCTGCACACGAGGGTAATATTACGCACGTGAGGGATACATGAAGTTTTGTCTCCCTGACGAGTGACGGCTCTCAACCAATCAACAACTGTCTTTAATCTATGAGGTATAACAATAATACTTTTGTAAATTATGTATCTGTACATGTATATGTATATGTACAGATATACATGTATTAAATGATGTACATAAAAAAAAAATCAAGTACGTATCACACTCAATCAAAGGGATTGCACATGTATTTTTAGATAATTTTAGTTCAGAACATATCATTTGCTTTGAATTATCTAGATAAGCTGATGAATTGTATACTTAGTAATGACACATAAATTAATGTATAAACCCAGTCCAATTCTGTAATGAGAGCCACAGCCCTTGGTTGTTTTTCTATGATGCATGTAATACGATATACATGTATCACTACTTTTTGTCGAATTAGCGAATCTTTCCTGTACACGTCATGTAATTGCATGGAATCTAATTATAGAAATTGATTTGTAAATAGTAGTGCACATGTAGGAGAACCACTCCTGTTCTTTATTTGACTATGAATATTGACCCCTTGTATAATGTCAATTAACTCGACATGCAGTATGTCTCAGTTACAACTGTCAACTACAAGTGGGAACAAAGTATATGATCCAGTATAATTAAGGAAATTCAGAACATCATCTTGTTTACTGTATACAGGGAAATTTTCACCCCGATTTATTTTCGCCCCTTTTGCCCCTATTGTCAGTGGGCGAATTTGATATGGTAAATTTATCAAATAGAACTATGATGAGACTGGGCGAATTTAAAACGGGGCGAAACTGTTTACAAGAGCATTAGGGCGAAAATAACACAGGGAGAAAATAACCCTGTATACAGTATACATAAATCTGTGTATAAATAAATAAGAGACAACAGACGGCAACCTACTGAGGCCTCGATTGCTAGCCGACATATATATTGATCTCTTCATTTAAAACATTGTAGATCAAACCTTCCTGGTGAAACCAATCCCATTTTACATTTATCATGAAATGTTTTTTAAGAGAGGTTTCTCTTGATTTTTTTTCCTAAAGTTGATTACAGGAAGATTTTTTCATCAAAGACATAAATAAAAGATGTGTTTGTGATATACCAATGCCCCCCGATTGCAGCTATTAAGAATACTGCAGTTTTAGTCATATGTAGGTCAAAGTCACAAGGTCAAAGTCTCAAGGTTAAAAAAATTGTGGTACCAACAGAAAGGTCTTGTCACAAGGAATGCACATGTGAAATATGAAAGCACTATTACATACCAAACAGAAGTTATGACCAATGTTAAAGTTTTTCAAAAGTCCATGGTCAAGTTCATGAGGTCAAAAATTATAATACCCCCAGAAAGGTCATGTCACATGGAGTGCACATTTGAAATATGAAAGCCCTATTGCTTACCAATTCGAAGTTATGGCCAATGTTAAAGTTTTGTGGTCAGAGAGAGACAGACAGAGAGACAAATTCAAGGACAGACCAAAAACGATATGCCCCCAAAACTTTTGTTTCTAGGAGTATAATAAGAGGTATTTTGAGTAACAGGTCAAAGAATTATCTCCATTTAATTCAATATGTAATGTGGGGCTTCCGTGGCCGTGTGGTTAGGATGTTCGACTTCGAATCGAAGGGTCAGGGTTCGACACGTTAAAGAACCCTCCCTTAACTATACGGCAATAAATGCCGAGCATAGGCAAAATTTGTCGCTCTTCGCCGACACATGGTGATGCCTCCATATGAGTGAAATATTCTTGAGCGGGAGGTTAAGCATATATATGAATATGCAATGGCCTTTATGTACAGTAAAGAATCACAAATTCACAATCAAAGATTGAAAGATCATCTGACTTGCTGCATTGTTAATGGTACAAGACAAACTAACATTAAAGATCATCAAAATTCAGTCTATTTTTCATCTTTCTAGGCTAATTTAAATTATGACCAATACTAAAAAGAGCATCACACCTAGATGATCACCTCAAATTTCAAGTTCCTCAAAATTAAGACTACCAAATTTTTCCTTATTCTAAGGCTTAGTGGACACACACTAAACAGACCACTCCAGTTTTTCATTGTTTTTAACATATCCCTTACTTAGTATGAGTTACTAAAATGACAACATCACAAAGCAGTTGTCGGTAGTATTGTTGTTAAACCTGCCATTCAAAAATCTTTCACTTACATATTTACATGTATAGAGATGTCAACATATGCTAATGAAGAGCAATAAATTTGAGCAATGCTGTGCACGGTGCAGATTCGAACCTATGACCTCATGATCAAAAGTCAAACACACTAACCACTCACCGAGCTATGGTCGCTTGCCCCTTGACAAGCCTCTATTGTATGTTTAAGCCAGTCACTTCATAGGCTGTTATAGGCAAGTCTATACTACAATGAAGTTACTTACATTTGTAAGAGGGTTTCAGGACTTGAAATTAACTATCGCCTGTTTGCCAATGGCCAATAAAAATGCTACTGGGCTAACAATTTTTCCAGCAAGTTCTCCTGTGTTGCGAACCAAATTTTCTGGATTTGGAACTATCTTAATTGTTTTGCACTGTAGGTTTTCTGAATATAGCTTGTTAAGAATGACACTTTCTTAAGATATTCAGGATAAATGTAAACTCAAATACAAATTAATATTTAACTTAGCAAAATGTTCATAAAATATATGGGCTACATGAGCTTGGCACGGGGTACCGGTAACTGAGTTTTTGAAGGATTAGCCCATATGGCTAATAAGAATTTCTTGCCAATTTCCTGCCCAGGGTCTTATTGGTGAGTTTCTATTCTATATTTACCCCTATTACTTGTTGTTGCGTTGTTGTTTAACGTCCCACTCAAGAATATTTCACTCATATGGAGACGTCACCGTGTGCCGGTGAAGGGCGACAAATTTTGCCTGTGCTCAGCACTGCTGGCCGTGGAGCAGGGAGGTTTCTTTTATGTGCCAACACCTACTGTGATACAAAACCTCGGTTTTTACTGTCTCATCCGAAAGACCGGGACGGCCAACCGCGGAGTGGCGCTGCAGGAATCGAACCCCGGACCCCCCGGCTTGAAGTCGAACACGCTAACCACTCGGCCACGGAGGCCCCCATCCCAGTTACATGTGTATTTAGATAGGGGTCTTACTGGTGAGTTCTCTACTGTCAAAAACAAATCTGAGCCACAGTCTCATTTAGTTAGGAGGTGTTATTGGCGAGTCTCTACTGTATACATGTACATACAATGCACAAAGAAACACAGACTTTAAAAACCAGTCTCGGATAACAGTACGTCACAGGAAATGGATTTAATTTACGTACTTTCCATAGCACTCCAACACGTAAATTCCATTTATGAGGCTTGACATACTCTTATGAAGTGCATTTTGATAATTTCCATGAATGAATATATTATTTATTTTTAAATCCCCGTTAGTTAATGCTTTGATCATTCAAAATTCCAGTGTCACTTTCATTTTCAACTGACATCTGTCAATAAAACGTGGACCGTAAAAATGATCTAAATTTACCGTTTTTATGCCGTTACATTACTAACAAATGTTATCTATAGATGTCGCTTGTAATTTATCTTACATTTAAATGTTTCAATTGGCAATTCACATACCCGAGTGGATGATAAAAAGGACCACGTAATTGAAACTCAACATTTTCTTTACAAAGGTAGATAATACCTATACAAAAATCAATAAATGCTATTGATCTTTTTAAATTTAATGGAGTTTTGAGTGTGTAATAGATTCTATTCAAATATTTACATTCTAACCCCTGAACAAATGTACTCCGTTCAACTGGAGTGTGTGCTCATTGATATGAAGGGGTACAATTCAGTTAACACTTCATAGTGTATTTAGTCTAGTCGAATAAGTAAACAAAACATACTTGAAATAATTTACAATTTTAAAAAAAACTTTTGAAAAAAAAAACCAACTTAACAGTATTCCAATGTACATTATGGTTTATGTAAGGAACAATACGTAAGAAACAATTAAGAACTTCTCTAAAGTTCTAAAGGCCAGTCTGAAACTTAACGATCAAACGATCACATATTATTTGATCAATTTCGTTTGTAACAAGCTTATGTGTGATGAGAAAATAGACCGATGTTTAAATATTGTGTGTTTGCACTGACAACTTCAAATCAATTTTGTGGTATTAAGTATGCTTAATCCTAGATAATCTGTAATATGTATAAGTGTCTTTAAATGAACAAATGTTCAATACTTATGTTCAACTCAAAATGCTACGTGAGTCCAACAAACAATGCTTATTGTGAATTGTGTGTTAATGCTAAGTATAAACGGAACATTAACTTGCCGATATGCCAAAAAAATTTCTACAACACTAGCACTCATTCATACAATTAGGAGTATTGTTCTTGCTCAGCTGGCACTTTAATATACAAAATGTATACAATCATGTTCATTGTAATTGGACCAACCTTACACAAGCGTGTTAATAATTTGATATGAATTTTTCTTCCAAATATGCAGCACTCAAGTAGCTACATGTGCCTGCCCCTAAAGTAACCAGTAGGTCGTAAAATTTGTAATAAATTTGAAGGAATAAAAATCTATTCAGGTGTTACAACAAGTGAAAAAACATATATATATACAAAGTTGAAATGAGACAGAGTAAAATTATTCAGATTTAATACTTTGAACTCTGGAGCCAGCGCGACAAACACATGGGCATGAAATAAATGCCTGTATACTCTGGTGGCTAACCCGAAAGTTTTAATCCCGCCAGTATTTCTTTTCTCTGTATTTCTGCCCAGAGGCCCAGATGCATGGGAGATGGGGATTTGATTGCCTCAAAGGAAATATTTTTACGATACCCTCCACCACTGTGACAAGTTCAGTTTTTTCATTCCTAGCCATTGAGCAGTGAAAGGGATATTGTCTTGGTATCATATGGCAATGCCAGGTTTCATGACCTAAGTCAATAGATTTAATCCCTCAACCAATGCATCATAGTAATGCTTTTCATGACCTAAATCCAAGGATCTAATCCCTCAACCAAGGTATGGTCAATTTTCAACGCAAATACAAAGTGTTAGGCAAAAGACTATTTGCTGCCCACATACATGTAGTACGTTAAAGACTTAATTCGTTTGTCATGGCTCGGATTTGAACCCAAAACCCTAGCACCTTCAGAAGAATATACAGTCAAGACTGTCTCAGTGACTCCCTGTATTAAGGGACTCCCTGTCTTAAGTGACTATTCTCAATTCGGCTGCCCATAACGTTTTACTATATAATTGGTCTGTGTTAAGTGACTCCCTGTCTTATGTGACCATCATTTTTAAGTCCCTTGCAAAGTTACATAAGACATAAGTCTCGACTGTATATGCTCTAGTTTACCACTAGGTCATGGAAGGGTTTTATTGAATTTTGATGCACTTTAATGTGAGGGATCACTATTTAAATTATCTGTAAATTTCAGTGATGGTCAATTTTGAATGTGATATTCTATTACCATTTCTTGAAGTCTATAGACGTTTTGGTCAGCCAGCATGTCATATCAGCTAACATTTCATTGTTATCTAATGTATCATAATAACTTGAAATAGAGATTTTTATCCTCTGCAGAACTAGTATGAGTTCATACAAGACCTGAATAGATCTATACTTGTACAATGTCATTAACTGAACTAATTACTGGAAGATCAATCTGCTCCAAGGCCGAATGAGATATGCCAGTACCTACATAATAATCACCGTCATTTGTACTGCCCACGCAGCAGCAGCAGTGGAGTGGCTATACTACACTCATCTGTTGCAGCAGCTTAAGCTTAATCAAGTGACAAACGTAAATTATGAACAAAAAGAAGTTCCTTAATTTTATTGTGCTTGCAGAAAATTATTATGGTTATAAAGTCTTGACCTTGGTTAACCCTTTCAACGCCACAGACCAAATGCCTGAAATGGACTGGTCTAAGACACTAGAAAGGAGCATACCATTCTGATACTTGGAGTTGAAAGGAGTTCAATTATGCAGTGGATTTCTGTGATACAAAACAGTATTAGTATTGTTGTTTAAAGTCCCATGCAAGAATATTTCACTCATATGGAGACATCACCATGTGTCGGTGAAGGGCGAAAATTGTGCCTACATGTATGCTCAGCACTACTGGCCGTAGAGCAGGGAGGGTTCTTTAACGTGCCAACACCTACTGTGACATGGGACCTTGGTTTTTACTGTCTCATCTGAAAGACAGGGACGGCCAACTGTGGAGTGGCGCTATGCGGCTCGAACCTGGACCTTTCGATTGGCAGTCAAACACACTAACCACTTAGCCACAGAGAACCCCTGGACTATTTTAAGAGAAAGTCCAAGGCAAGATGTGTAGTGATATTACAGGGAAATCTTTGAATAATTATCGGGGTCCAAAGTCACAAAAAATCAAACACAGTACCCAGCTCCATTCTTTTCTTAAAATATGAATAAATCTACATGTGAATTTAATATTTAATGCATTTCAGCAAGTTTATTTACAATATACTGTCCATATTTCTATAACATTTTTCTCTTCAGTATTTGATTAATCAAACCTAACAAAAATTTTTGCACATACTCAAATCTTGAGTACCATATTCGATATCTTTTTTCAATAAAACCGACTGAAATCAAGAATCACTCCAATTAAATTTCAATGCTGAAAACTGAAAATTGAAGTAGTATATATCTATTATGAAGAAAATAAATAATTTTGTATGATTTAAAGAGGCATTTTAATTGTCAAAAAGCTGAGCCAGAGTTTTTACTTAAGTTGGTGACTTCAGAGCTTAATTGGCACCATAAAACTTGAGAATTTACTTAAGTCTGAGAATTCTCAAAACTCTTACTTCTCTGCCAATCAGAATTCAGGATTAGCATCAGTTGACTAAATTCTCATACAAAGTAAATTCTTAGGATTTATGGTACAATTCTCAGACTCAGTGATGATAAAAGCATTCATATGATTTTTTATGTTAAATGTACAGATGACCAATGTCCAGTTATCTCCCCTGGAGAGATTGGCACTTGTGTAGAGGATTGTACTTTTGACACAGACTGTAGAGGAAACAAAGTCTGCTGCTCCAACAACTGTGGCCATGTTTGCCGAGATCCAGGTGAGCTCCAGTCTTTTGTTTTTCAAATTCTAGAAAACACCTAATTTTCTAGTGTTTTTCTAATGTTTTATTTTGGGGTTTTGGTTGCATTTTACAATGTTGTGAATTTGTTCATAATGAAAAATCAAGAGCTGTTATGAATTTGCAGATTTTTATTCTCGTTGCAACAGCGTCATGTAACGTGGCGAAAGTTTGATTCTATGAGAATTTCCTTCCACACTTTTATGAAATGGAGTTCATGTTTTGTTTTGAAACTGAGTTGACAGTATGCATGATTTTCTTAAGAAACAGAAATCAGAAAAACAACAAATACAAATCAAATTACATCAAGAATCAAATTTCCTTTACATAGAGACATTGATTTTGGGTTACATTCAGCCCTTGAGGAAATATAGCATTTAGAACTCTAGATCTAGTAGATTTACCTGTACTTAAAGATACATTTGGACTCATTTTTTCATATTCACAGAATTAAATAATTGAAATATCACATTTTCACCAGCATATAATTAGAGGATGTAGCTGATAAAATAAAAAAAAAATATGCATGCAATGCACAGATATTGTCGTTTAAAAAATAAAAAATATGCTATTACAGGTTGTATTCATTTCCTGCCATTTTAACAGACATGACCGATGCCTATAAGTAGGGCAAATTACGCTGACAAAACTTGTCCAGCACGGACATTTAAACATTGATTTGACCATTTTTAATGTGAAAATCACTTAATTAAATTAATTTGTACATGTTTCCATGGTTATCTCGTGTACAAGAAATTTTTACTGAATGAGTCCAAGTGTACCTTTAACCCTTTCAACCCCAAGTATCAAAATGGTATGCCCTTTTCTATTGTCTTAGACCAGTCTATTATGGTCTGTAGGGTTGAAAGGGTTAATTAAAAAAAATTTAAAGCTGATTGAGTGTACTGTAGAATTTGTTTGTCCAAGGCAAGTTCTATTTCTCAAGGGCAAAGCCCGACTGCAATATTGCTTACCAGTCAGATAAACAAATCAACATCTCTTCTTAAAATGTTATCATTAAGCTGATCATTATGCCTACATACAGAGGAAGTATTAGGACTATCCCTCAGTGACTATGAGTTAAATTAGGAGGGACACAATAATCATATATGAAGGAGACACGAAGTCTAGTCCCCCTGAAATGTGATAGCTTTCCATCAATCCCTGACTGTGATTTGACTAACGACATGTGATAGTCTGGTCCCCCGACATGTGATAGCTTTCCACCAATCCCTGACTGTGATTTAACTAATGACATGTGATAGTTTTCCACCAATCCCTGACTGTGATTTTACTAATGACATGTGATAGCTTTCCACCAATCCCTTACTGTGATTTAACTAATGACATGTGATAGCTTTCCACCAATCTCTGACTGTGATTTGACTAATGAGATAAAACAATGTGGCATGTACACTAATTCTTGTACAAAAGTCAAGTGATCCAAATCTCTTTGTAATTTTATCATACCAATTTTCAGTGAAAAAAACAAAGACTAATAGGTGCCCTGCCAGAGACAAGGACATTATTGGTGTATGTGTTGGCAACGAGCGTCGCGGTACGAAATGTGACAATGATAAGGCGTGTCCAGGGGAGGAGTTGTGCTGCAACAATGGATGTGAATATGTCTGTACTGCTCCAGGTATGTCAATTTACTAAATAATAAGGGTAGGGATCGAAAGGGGTGTGTTTTTGAGATTGGTTTACCGGTATATTATTATTATATCAATAATATTCACATCTGACACTATTATCTATTTCACCTTATATTGCCCTCCTGTTTGTTTGTTTTTGCTTTATGCCTCACTGGATAATTTTCAGTCACATAGTGGGGGCCAGTTTATTATTTGATGATGGGAGAACCCTGAAATGTATTTGGGAAAGAAACCGTCCAGCCGGTTTCCACAAGTTACTTGCTAAAATTTATCACAATTAATCAACTTGGTTCCAACAGTGTATGAACCCATGCTGTCTAGAGGTGAGATACTTAATGGTTTTAAGGGCAATGCTCAAAATCTCGGCAGTAGAGGCCCCTCTTAGCCTTTCATTTCTGACCTTAATTTTCTGTTATTTAGCCTTGACCTTAGTATACACTTTCAGACTTTGCGTCACAGTTTTAACTTTCTTTCTCTAGACCGAGAGTGTAGGAGTTGACAGATAAAAATGTTGATGCCCAAATAGTTTGGTTATCTCATGCACATGCAAGCATACACATACATGGTACTAGTAATATTAAGAATACGATCTAACCTGGCATAGCAACCCACTGAATTAACCCTTGCAACCCTGACATCAGAATGGTATGCTCTTTGTATTGTCTTAGACCAGTCCATTCCAGTCTGTGGTGTTGAAAGGGTTAAAGGAATTTACCTGTCATATGTGACCTAAATGTATGCTTCCATAGATG
Organism: Pinna nobilis; assembly: GCA_016161895.1. Taxonomy (NCBI): domain Eukaryota; kingdom Metazoa; phylum Mollusca; class Bivalvia; order Pterioida; family Pinnidae; genus Pinna; species Pinna nobilis. Next base: position 3,797 of record JACSZP010009006.1, on the reverse strand, counting down.
ACTTTTTCTATGTAAATCACATGAATTAAGAGATCACCTGTCATGTGTGACCCTTTTTACTCCTTCCCTATGGATGGATGGTCTCTTAAAATAGGGAAAATGTAAGTCTTTATATTACATACAGTTGAATCTCGAAAACTCGAAGGGCACGGGACCGTTGATAAACTTCAAGTTTTAGAGACTTTGAGATTTCAATAATACAATATCTCGCCAGCTGAAAGCTGCTTTGCCAACTCAAACTCTCGTATTAAACCCCTTTTCTGAACATTTTTCTCATCACTCATCATTTGGGTAAACAATTTTATCTTTATTACCAAATAGACATGAGGTAATTACAATGTCTGTCGAATATTCGCATTTCAAAAGATTGAGATGATGTTTCACAGGTATTTTAAAGCTGTGGAAAGTAAACTTTATTTGAGAGATAGAAAATTTCAACTTTAACATTCAGAAGATTGAGACTGAATTTGCTTAATTTATTGAGGAAAAAAATTGGGACCGTAGCTTTACTTTTAGAGATCGAGAACTTTGAGAGAAAGACGTTCGAGTTTTCAGGATCAGACCATATATAATGGCTTGTAAACTTTGTTTTATTCAGATAAGAAGACTGACTGCCAAAGAGAACTGGAATCAGCCACACTACAGGTGGTATCCAGGGATGATCCATGTACCCCTGTATATTTTCCCAGGTGTGTAGTCGATCCTGTTCCCATGGGAAAGCTCCTTTATAACAATAAAGCAAATACTAAATCTGTGAAGATTATAAAAATCTTTCACGATTGTTCATGTCCAGATCTAGATGGGGGGATGTCAAGGGGGTCCTGACTCCCCTGAAAATGGCAAAGTTCATGCCATTATAGGTCAATGATGCTGAGATGCTTTATTTAACAGAATTATTTTCTTTTCTTACAACGAGTCCCTCAAACCCCCTTCCCCCCTTTTTTTAAAAAAAAAATGGGCATGTTTTTATTCAGAACAGGAATAATAAATAAAATTGATTGGGGCGACAAAGCTCTGTTGTCAAGTTCTTCATATTTCCTAATGTGAATACAGATCACCTAAAATCGGTCTGCTTATTTTTTTTTCTAGAGCTGTCAGACCTTGGTTAAGAGACCACCTCACTAATCAGACCGGTTTCAGTTGGTCATTTAGATGATATGAATAGCAAGGTTCTACTGTACATAGATTTGAATTTTAATTCGTACAAAAATGTATACATGGTGGAGTCGCTTAAATGAAGCATCCAGATTACTGAAACAAACCTCATTAATGACAATTACAGATAAGAAAAAAACTGTTCCTGGGTAATTTAGTCTGGAAGGCATAGCATCCGGATTATTGGTGTCCGGATTAATGAGGCTCAACTGTATTTTTTGGTGATTATTCATATTTTCTGTTTTTTTTGTCAGATGCGACCGCAATGGCAACTATCATCGTACACAGTGCTATGACCACAACGGCATGTGCTTCTGCGTTCATCCAAACGGAACACAGATCCCTGGGACAGAGACACGAGGGAATCCCGACTGCAGTAAAGGTATGATCCTTTTTGGTTCGGTTGGTTGTAATGTTGTTTAACGTCCCACTCAAGAATCTCTCACTTATATGGAGTTGTTACCATGTGCAGTGAAGGGTGAAAAATTTTGTGTGTGATCGGCATTTACGGCCATAGAACAGAATGGTTCTTTAACGTGCCAAAACTACGATGACAAGGGACCTTAATTTGACTGTTTTATCTAAAAGAGAGGGACAGCCAATTGCGACATGGCTTGGTCTTGAAACTCATGATCAGAGGTTGAAACATGCTAACTAATAGGCCGTGGCGGCCCCATGATTTTCTTTTATAGTACAGTAAATTTTTGTTATTCTGGACTGTAACATTCAGGACACTTCTGACGAAATTTGATGAAAAGAACTTTTATATTGAATTTAGTTTAATGAGAGTTAAATATTTCAGGATTAACAAGGAAAATTTGCAATGGAATAAAAATATCCAGACTTCAATGTACCGACTAACCTGTCTTAGGGACCAAAGTAATCAATATTCAAATTTCATGCACTTGCACCTCATGAGTAATTTTAATTGTTGTTGTTATTGTATTTTTGTTTAACGTTCCACTCAAGTATGTTTCACTCATATGGAGACGTCACTGTGTGCCGGTGAACAGCAACAAATTTTGCCTATGTTCGCCACTTATGGCCATGGAGCAGGGAGGATTCTTTAACGTGCCAACACCTACTGTGACATGGGACCTCAGTTTTTACTGTCTCATCCAAAAGACAGGGATAGCTAACCACAGAGTGGCGCTCAGCATGGATTTGAACCCCTGACCCTTTGATTCGAAGTCAAACACGCTAACCACTCGCCCAGGGAGGCCCGTAATTTTCATTTGATCATAAGATTCTTCCTGTTGTAGATGCTGTTTCATTTCATGTTTTCATTATTTTGTCTTCTTTCACTTACTCTCATATTTGTAATTTGTTTTGATTTTTGACATCTTGTAGCAACAAGGCCGGGAGTGTGTCCCAAGATTGTGTTTCAAATGAAGCAGGATCTGATTTGTAACAACTCATGCGGGTCTGATGATGACTGTGGGCGGGACAAGAAATGCTGCTCAAATGGGTGTGGCTATCACTGTGTGGACCCCATAGGAGGGGCTGGTATGTATATGTCATTAATCTCTTGAATAAAGGATGTGGGTGTGTGTTTTTTATGCCCCCAAAACAAAGGTTTGGGGGCATATAGTTTTAAGTCTGTCTGTCTGTCTGTCCGTCTGTCTTGATCAAGACATATGGCTCATGGAGGATGTGAACGGTCAACAGAGGAAGCTTACTCCTCCTAGGTACCTGATACCACCCGTGCCCAGTGGTCACCCAACCTTTTATCTGTCTTCTTTATAGGAGTAATGAGAGCGATCACTGTTTGTGTTTGCGGTTTTTTACTGTCTCATCTGAAGAACATGGAAGTTCAACTTCAGCATGGTGACCTTTCTAATGACTTTGTTTTATTCCGAGTTAGGGGTCTTTTTTATGCTGATTACTGCTATTCCTTTTTATACTCTCTCATCCAAAGGACAAGTAATGTTGTTTAACGTCCCACTCAAGAATATTTCACTCATATGGAGACGTCACCATGTGCCGGTGAAGGGCAACAAATTTTGCCTATACTCAGCACTGCTGGCCATAGAGCAGGGAGGGTTCTTTAATGTGCCAACACCTACTGTCTCATCCGAAAGACAGGGACGGCCAACTGTGGAGTGGCGCTACGTGGCTCGAATCCGGATCTTTTGATTGGCAGTCATACACGCTAACCACTCATCCACGGAGGCCCTCCAAAGGACATGTAAAAAGAAAAAATACAGTCACACCTCCCATTTCACAGTGGGTCCCCATCGGGCAGGCTAAGCTGTGTTGAAATTTTCTGCTAATCTGGGTGCCGTTGATTCACTCTGAATTTTCTCTCTTTCAGTATCCAAGAACTCCAAGCTGAGATTGAGGAGAGATGCACGTAAGTGCTTTTTGAAAATATATATGATTAACTTTAACAAATTAAACTTCAGAAATAGATCTGAAATCATTTGAGTTTTCTTTTTAACATTAATATAATTTTGATATAGTGATCCTTCTGCTGTATTCAAAATGAAATGCAATTTCCTTATTATATGTGTAACTCCGTTATTTTGAAAATCCTTTTCATTCAAAAGACAGTTTATTCACCCTCAGTTTTAATAGATCTGAGTTTGACTGTAGCTTTTTTGAGAGAGAGAGAGAGAGAGAGAGAGAGAGAGAGAGAGAGA
>JACSZP010009005.1:0-12237 GCA_016161895.1 Pinna nobilis | reverse complement strand
TATACATGTGGTAGTCTGGGTAATAAAGACTCACATGAACCAATGACCTTTTAAAAACACTAACTCCTTATTCGTGTGGGTACAGAGTGTTTTTATTTGCTTTCTGGTAAGAAAAAATAAATAAAAAACGTTTCTCAAGCCTCAATTTACTTCTTTAGTCTTACTGTTCCTAAATGAAAGTCTTTTCTGTCAAACTGAATTATTTTCTTGAAGAATTCATTCTCTACAAATATAAACTCTCTCTCTCTCTCTCTTCTTGAAGAATTCATATCGGCAAATCTGAAATATCTCTCTCTTAGTTGTTTTTTGGCGTTTTTTAGAGTAGGAATATGGGTTTGTCTAAACGTTAAAGCATAAGTATAAAGGGAGTTGTAATTGTCCATCTCCATGGTTCTCGCCTGTAGATGGCGCTGGTTCGTATATGGCTGAAGTTATGCAACTGTTTGATGAGACAGTAAAGACTGAGGTTTCTTGCCAATATTTGACTTGACACAAAAACGATTTCCCATATGGCATTGCAGATTTTTATCAAAACTCTTGAATCCTAGACTTGAATCGTTCCCGCACCGCGATTTAACTGATACAATGTTGATATGGTACTACACACAAATTTAACAACAAAATCAGCAACTTTATTAGAAGTGTTCTTTACTTATTTTTAATTTTGAAGACTTTGAAAATTGGTACAGGACAATGAATTGTCGTCCTGTAGCCGTTCTTAAATTCTTCAAAATTAAAAATGAGTAAAGGACAGAATTAAACAGCGGCACTTGACTGTAGTGCCGTATATGTATATCTTACATTTGCTAATGATCACGCTTTTGCTTTTATCTACACAAAGTAAACAAGTAAACAAGAATTTGTTTACGACTGTCTGACGTGAGAGCATTACAATATTATTGATGCCGAAATACAGCAAATTAATCATACGGACTCCGACAGCTAGGGCAGTAAAGTCATTGCTGCGGGTCAGTATTTTCCAATATTGGTATCAAGTAGACTTGCACTGACGTCATCGTGATCAATAAAATATAACAAAAAGAAGCGGAATTTAATAACGTTACGTAACATCCTGTTACTGTGACATATGTAATATGTGTCTTGCCAATACTCGTGTACTGACCACCGCAGCCGTTTCAAGATAGCAATAGAGCGTCAGATCCTTGTTCAGATTATATTTCTAAGATTGCTTAACAACAAACCTCTCTATGTTCCAACGAAGATTGAATTTAATGATTGATTCCTGAAGAGTAGACCACTCTCTGAGGCATGCTCGACTCCTCAACACTCTCATTTACATTTGAATACACTACTGTGTCATAGCCGACTGGGGCGTAGTACATAAGTCATTAAAAAGTGCATACTAGATATTAAATACGAGTAGATAAATAGATACATATGAATAAAATGTATGTGTAACCCGTGTTAGGGACAATCTGAATAATTGTGTCAAACGTTTACCAGGCCTGTTTGAAGTCTTATGATCCTATATCGTTACAAACATTCTATCGTCTCAAAAGAAGCAGGCAATGATGTGATAATACTAGGGGCAGAAACCCAGCACAGAAAGAGTCACGTCACCTGCCGACCCAGAAAGCGTGGATTAAGGTCACGTGCAGGACAAAACATAACTCTATAAGCAGTCGTGAACGGATTACCTACTTTCAGTTGTTTTTATGAACTTTTCAACTATATAGGATACAATGAAAATGTTAGGTCACAGGTTAATATTTTTCTAATTTAAAAAATTTCAGGTACTCCAATATAATGTCATTAATAAAATTTGAAATAATTATTTTCAAGAAAAAGAAAGAAATGGGTCATTCTGTTTACGAAAACATTTCAATTTAAGTCAGAGCAGATTTATGGGAAGTCAGAGGTCAAAATGATAAAAAATGAGAGACTTAAATTCAAGAAGTGAAATGGAGGGAGATATGTACTCTTAAGTGGCGTATTAATGTTAACAATGTGTCATGAAGACTTGTGGGATTTACTATCCCCTGGAAAAATTCATCTTGGTTCATGTATAATGTATCTATGATATATATCAAAATGAACGTTTCATATAAGATTACTTAAAATTTAGTTCTTCAAAATTGAAACGGAAGGGGAATATACATGAAGTGGATGCATTGATAATTACCTTGTGAAATGACAAATACTATACTTTTCGTTTACGACCATCACAGGTGAGAATCATTCAGGATTTGAAACAAAACTGTCACGCCGGGTGTCGCGAGTTGAGCAGGAGTTACTTACCCTTCCTAAGCACCTGAACTCACCCCGTTTTTTGTGGGTTTCGTGTTTCTCTATTTTTAGTCATAGATGTTGTCGTGTGGACTGCTGGTTGTTATGTCGTCTCATTTGTTTTGGCCAGGGTTTGTTTTTTAATTTTGAATGCTCCCCCGGTATTTTTAGAATTAATATCCTTTTTAAATATCCCTCCTATGAACCAAGCTAGCCATGATTGCCTCCCTTTATATATGACGTCATCTTGGACACGCACCATTTTAGCAGAGGCAATATTCGTCTATTGAGCAGCTCTAACTCTAGCATTTGTCACAATGTCCATTTCCTAATTTGTATTTTGTGTTCTGTATATCAAGACTTTTTCGCGGAACTTTATTCGGAAACCCAGTATTTATGCAATTATTTGCGATACTTTAATTTCGAGCGCGTGAATGGCAAGTCAATAGTTTATGTTGAATGGTGCATGTTCATGTCAGGTTAGTTAGCGCTAACTTTATTTTCGCTAGCAGATGCTCACGCGAAATAGCGGGAAAATAATATTCCCGCGAAAAAGAATGAATTAGAGTAATATATTTGCAGTAAGCATAAGATTATGAACATTGATGTGAACCTGTTTAATAGACATCTACTGGGCAATAAACTAGGTAAACGACGAGAGAGAGAGAGAGAGAGAGAGAGAGAGAGAGAGAGAGAGAGAGATGTATTGTTAGTACTATAGTCTCAGTCATTTTTATGAAAATTAAAAGATTGGTAAAAAGGATTCGCAATTGAAATTAACCAGTCTCTACAGCTTGCATAATTAGCTCACTTTAAGATTCTATAATTAACCTTATTATAAATTCAAGCCAATATATCAAATCGGTTTGTACACCATGTAAGGAAAATTAATTCATTTACTGCTTCAAAATCATTTACTATGTTTCACTCGAAGACATCGAGGCCAGGGGTCAGGGGATGTCGCTCATCCGTAGGGAGCTATGATATGTTTTTTATTATCATCGTTTGCCAATATCACAACCTTTATTTTGATAGGCTACTCGTTTTCGAATTATACCGCGTGGTTCTGGTACTTCTATTTCATACAGCTATGCTCTAGTCCTAGGAAGACGCAAACTTCTGTAGGAAAACATCTGTATTACAGATTTGTGTGCTAGCTATGATGTTTAATGCCTGGTCTTAACAGAATTAGACATTTTCTTCTATATCTATTTTCTTCAATACCACTAATAATATCATTATTTCTGTAGATCTTATTTACCAGATGTGCATATTTGAACCATATTTATTTTTCTTCAGTACTTTTATTATTTCTTAAAATCGTGCTTTACTTTTTTCGTTTCAGTGATACCTGTAGCAATTTAACGGAAGAGCGTTCGGATTACCATGATCACACAAGGTGTTTGAAAGTCAAAGCTTGTTCGGAATACATCTGCATTTGACTATTCATCTGTCTCAAAGTGCTCAAGTTTTCTGCTCAAAGATTGTCTGATTCAAACCTTCAGAGGACGAAGATGTCAATTGCTGTTCTGAAACCAACGAAATCTACAAAAACCTCAAATAAAGCTCATGCCCTAGCAACAGCCGCTAACATAACGACATCGGAATTAAATACACGTGATTCAAATGGAAGGACTGTGTTGTTTTATGCCGCGAGATACGGAAAAGCGTCAGTAGTGAGAAATCTACTGAACGCCGGAAGTGACTCTAACATAGCGGATGTAGACGGAAGTACTCCACTTCACGAAGCAACGGAACGATGCCACTATAATGTGATGAAACTACTTATCAAACATGGTAAGTATAAGTCTGTTGTCATTGTCTATAGATAAGTCTACTTAACTTTGGCACGCCTAGGGGTTAGCTTGTTCGAATTTTGATCGTGGGTTCGAGTCAGAGTAATGCTGCGGTTGGTTGGCCCTGTCTTTCCAATGGGATAGTAAAAACCGAGATCCTGTGCCATATACAGTAGGTACTGGCACGTTTAAGAACCCTTGTTGCTCTACGGACAGAATTTCCTATCATAGTCAAAATGTATTGCTCTACATCGGCACACGATGACGGCACCATATAAGCAAAAGATTCACTGAAAATTCAGAAGTCATTCTCTACTGTTCCTAATAATGTATTTACAACAGATTACTCCATTTGTGTTATGGACATAAGCGGCAAGGGTGTATTGTCGACAGGGGATCCTTACTGCTCCTAGGCACCTGATCCCACCTCTGGTATATCCAGGGATCTTTAGTTGCCCAAATCGTTAAATATTTTCGTTACGGTATGGTATTGTATGGCATGGTATTTTTGTTTAACGTCCCACTCAAGAATATTTCACTCATATGGAGACGTCACCGTGTGCCGGTGAAGGGCTACAAATTTTGCCTCTACTCGGCACTGCTGGCCGTAGAGCAGGGGAGATTCTTCAACGTGCCAACACCTGCTGTGGCCCGGGACGTCGTTTTTTGCTGTCTCATTCGAAAGACAGGGACGGCCAACCGCGGAGTGGTGCTACGCGGCTCCAACCCGGATCTTTCGATTCGCAGTCGAATACGCTAACCACTCGGCCACGGAGGCCCCTTTTCCGTACAGGAGGAAAAACACGATCGAAGTTCCAACCCTTTACCTATTTTTTCTATCACTGTACATAGTATTTAGAATGTCTTAGTTATCTGCAAACACTGCGGACATGTCTATTCACCTGTACAATGCCACATGATATCATGATCAGTAATAACTTTTGCCGGAAATTTATTCCCGTAATTCAACATAATCTGTTTGGCGCACCTGGCCGCGCCCTGAATCATACAATTACATATGCTTACATACAATGCTTATCAATAAAATCATCGGGAACTTGGCTTATGATTGTAGAAGACTGTCGAGCATCGAAAACTTAATTTGCCTGTAATGTAACTAGTATTATCTTAGATTATTCAGTTCAATCCCAATAAAGTTATACTAGATTAACAAGTAGAGAGTTTGCATGGGGTTTGTCTACTGTCACACAAATGTAAGTCTCTGTCTTCATTCAATATTGTAGACTGAAAAAAATTGATTTTGAAAAAGAATGGAAGAAAGCCAATAATGAATATGCAAGTCTTGTTTCACCGTTTAAATCCACCTTCATACAAATGAAACATAAATGACTTGATTTGTTCGAACTGTCGTCTTTTTAGAAAAATCTCCTTATGAATCCATTTAGTCTAGAATGAATTCAACCCTGAATTGAGTGATTGCCCCCCTTTCAGCTTAATCGTTGCGGGTTTCCAAATGATGTTCCTAACTCAAACATCCACACTATAAATATGATACACATTCTTCCTTTATTATGGGGAGATATGAAAATTATTCCCAAGCTCTCACTGTATGGGAATATCGACTCAAATACCTGGATCCAAGGTCAAACTTATAGGGGAGATAACTCTATTTTTTCAGTGGACACCGATCTCGATGCTAGAAACATACACGGACAGACGGCAGTAATGAAGGCAGTTCTGTATGACGACCTGGAAGCTTTGAAGTTATTACACAAAGCTGGTAAGTTAACAATACTGACTTAATATTCCATTTTAATGGTCCGACTAGCGTTGTGGTCGGTACACTTGTTTCACACTTATAAGGCCCGGGTTCATTCCTTTGATGTATTAGGAAAGTATGTGCGATGTTGTGGTGGTTGCCAACTCAGTTACATGGGTTTTCTCCTGGTCACCTGGTTTCCTTCAAACGGGAAGAACCTTATCAAGCCGACATCACGGCCGACGAGACACAATAATTCAAGTTGACAAAACTTCTTTGTTAATCGTTGTAAAATAAATAAAGTTCACACTTTTTTTATTTATTCTGTAGTACCGGACTTTAGAGGAAGTATAAGTATCATATCAAAGGGACCAGTCAATATTTAAGATTGCCTTTAAGCATTTTTAAGTGGTTTCCCCCCTTTTTGTTCCGATTATTACCATGCATCATTTAAGCGTGTTTGTTTGATTGGCAGTTAACTCTATCTTATAGATAAATATGTAAGGTATGTTCGTTTATTTTATAGTAGTCTTAATGTGTAAATAATAGTGTTTTAATATTTCATTTGTCAAAATGAATCGGTGTCAGCTTTTTCACCTTGAGACCGGCACCTGGGAATTTGATTTTTGTGACAAAGTTGGGTCTTAAAAATAACACCAATCATTCAAGTACAACTTTTCAATAGCTTCCAGACATACTTTCTGTATTGACAATTGTTTTAATGATAATTCAAGACACTTGCATTAACATAACTCTGAAAATATCATCGAAGGGTCACGGCCTATGAGAAATGTACTAAAGGTTTGACAACTTGTATAGATGTAAATCAAATTAAAAATAGAAATCAAAAATATATTCCGATTAATTCTGTGATTGATTTGAAAATTTATTCATATTATCAATTGTCTTAGGTCTCTTTCTGTCCATACACGTGTACGATAACTTTCAAGATTTTTAACAGTAAAAACCACTTATACTAAATCCCGATTTATCAAAATTCCTTTTAATTTGATTGATCGGTGTTTTTTTATTCGCTGCTAAATTAATTTATTCCTATGTTCATATTATATTGATTTTGTTTATTTGGAAGAAAAATTCATTCTCTTTCGGTTGGGATATATACCTGGTTTCGACAGTATTTTGCGTTTCAAAAGTTCTCTCGCCATGACCTTAACTTTCGAATGTAAATGATAGGGCATTCATATTTCAATTTGGTTTTTTTTTTATAAGAAAATGCAATCAAATTGTCGAAAGTTGTTGACCTTAATGCCCGATTCTTTACGAAGTAGACATCACTTGTGTTTGATAATTTGTATGACATCAGTGTTAAAGACACATCTTTTCATAAATTGAATATACTTTTCCACTTTTCCAAAAATTTCTCCCCGGTCGCTTCTATGGTAATTTTACGATAATCCAAGTCAGTTCTAAATGTAAAGGATCATAAACATCATTCAGAAAAAAAAACTTTGTTATTAAAGGGTCGTGACCTATCTGTTTGATAAAGAAGTTTTGACAGATTTGCATATGTAATTTGATTTTAATATGGAAACTTCCATTTTAGAATTGGTAAATTATGCTGTAGATAAGACGATGAATATGATAACCACAGGTACCAAGGTATCAAATTAATTATAAATTCCCTTACGCCCTCAAAACAAGGTACTTTTGATTCGTTTGTTGGCAGCCGTATTCTTTGAGGGCAAACAGCTAAAAGACCTTCGACTTCATTGCAATAGGTATAAGTAAGTAGCATAAAACTGCATCTAAACATGTTTGAGCGACGTTATTAAGCGTTAAGAAGATTTCACAAATAATTGCCCCTTCTTTATTTCACACCAATGAAATGTTATTGATTTAAAGTTAACATAAACGTATAAGGCAATTGTGTCCGTGGTGGCGACCTCTGTTGGAGAGCCGAGTCATGAATTCGACATGCCCGGCATTTGGTCCTTTGAATGCGTCTTGTGTCCCTTCACTTAGAATAAAATCCACACACTAGATAAAAAAACTCCGAAGCTTACTTCGAATTTATATCGGGCCGACATAAAACAATTTTATAATGGTACGTGTAGAAAACTCAGGGGAACAAGAGTAGTGTCTGATTTCGGTTAGGTGGAGTAACATTTCCAAAGATAGATTTCGTAAAAAAAACCTCAATGTTTCATACAAAATTCTCTGTTGACAATAAAAATGTGTAGTTAACGATGGTCAGAGGAGTGTCCGTAACAGGTCATCGTTTTTTTTTTTTTAAGTTGGTGCAGAAGTATGATTTCACTTAGCAGTTCCTACTCCTCCCAATACACCACTAGAGGTGTGTCATGTGAACAATAAGGTATATTGGACATATACTCCGGGCTGATGTATTAGTCTACTCTATAGAATTACGCGTATTGCCCAATAAACAAGGTTTAGTTTACGTTGGTATACAACATAAAAACTTTGGCTTTTATTGTCCTATTGCCATTACCATTCTCAGGTAAGTTCTTCCAGGTAAAGAGGAATCTAATACACTTCCTGACACATTTATTGTTTTGTACGAATTCATTGCACCACTAAGGAGCCCTAGTATGTTACCTATATGACTAAGACAATCGCACATGAGTCACGGAGACTTGGATAATGGGTGAACAAAATGTGTATTGCAAAATGTGTGTACTAGCTACTAAGGTCGTACAGTGGAGACTAATTATTATGAACGCTGATATATTAAAATCCCGCATAGTTTGAAATACATGTAATTTTCATTCCCGGCCAAATACCTTTATTACTAATTTGACCCGGTTATTTTAAAAACTCGTTTTTTTTTAAAAATAAAACCCATTTCTACTTTGGTTTCATTGTAACATTGTTTCATTGTAGTTATACAGACACGAATTTCGAAGAATGTACTATGTGCTAAGGTTGTAGATGGATATTTGTTCATCGCGTCATTTTGTGCTAGGCGGTTACGAAATCGTCATTTAGAGCGACCGCTTTATTTGTGTTATGGAGAGTCGTGGGTGCTCAGTCGTAAAGTGCTTCAGACCGGAAGACCAAGGGTTTAAATCACGTCAGAGGCGGCCTCTGTCCTTTGATTTAGACGACGGTTACCACTACGCTGTGACCATATTGTATAGTCTGGCATGTAATTTAAACTGCTTGCCTGGTATATAAAGCCTATTGTTCTTTATTTATTTGTTAACATGTAATCTTATAGCTATCTAGCCCGCGGCACAAATCTGCACATGTTTATCAGCGATAATGCTGACAAGCTGAGCTGTGATTTATTGTTATTGGTGATGCTTATGTGATAAACACATGGTTGTCTTTCGGTATATCGAATATCAGGATCATATATAGAGAATCCCTTTAACGACCATCTGTGTATACAAAACCTTCTGATCATCTTTTGTTCTCCCCTTCTGTACCTTTTTGTGAAAAGAAGCTCTTTGTAGCCCTAGTTATTTTGTCCCCCGTTCAAAGATGTTGGTTGATGATATTGTGTACGATCATTGCTGGGGCCTCCGTGGCCGAGTGGTTAGCGTGTTCGACTTCGAATCGGAGGGTCCGGGGTTCGAATCCGCGTAGCGCCACTTCGCGGTTGGCCGTCCCTGTCTTTCGGATGAGACAGTAAAAACCGATGTCCCGTGTTACAGTAGGTGTTTGCACGTTAAAGAACCCTCCCTGCTCTACGGCCATAAGTGCCGAGCATAGGCAAAATTTGTCGCCCTTCACCGGCACACGGTGACGTCTTCATATGAGTGTAATATTCTTGAGCGGGACGTTAAAACAACAATACAACAATCATTGCTAATTAGATCAAGCAGATGCCATTTTCAACCGAAATCGACATTTTACCGAACTTTTAGATTTTCGTAGAGGGTTTGGCATGTCGACAGGGGGCGCTTACTCCTTTTGGACACCTGTTCCCATCCCATTATTGATTTGCAATTGTTTTTTTCACGTCGTCGATGTCGTATATTCCTGAACTTGTCATGTTTACGGTAAATTCAGGAATGAATACATTGTACTACCCTTCTTTATAAAAAATGTATTTGCTGTTTCCTCTGAGTGGCAATCATATTAATCATCTCCATAACATTTATAAATATCTCCACTAACATGTGTTTATGACAAGACTATAACTTCACCCGAATTTCTAGGAATTCGGTGCTCCTTTCTCAGACGCTACATTGGGCGATTTTAACATTCAAAATATACTGAATTTTGGTGTTATTTGCCTCTTTTATCCTGTCTCCCCGCTTCGTTTCTTGATTTTAACAGCCCAATTTATTTGTAAATAATCGTCTCTATTCGTCAGGAAGATTGCTTATAACTCTGAAATGCGAGTTTTGATTCCGAGAATATCAACAATATAAATATTCAATAACCACTACACACTACAGAAGTGAAAGGGTGAAAATACTGAAAATTAAGCAATGTAGAATATGTAAAAGCAAACGTTTTTACAATAAAACATGAAAGTAATCGTTAAAAGCGAGAATTCTTTCAAGATGAAAATATATATGATTGTATTATACACAACAAAAATTATTTTCCATATCTATGTGTACATATTAAATATGGTTGATGTCTTTTAGGGGCCAAGCTAGACGACCAGGATTCCACCGGCAAGTCAGCATTATTGATCGCCATTGGAGAAGGAAGGGAGAGAACCACGGATTACCTGATAAAGAATGGATGTGATATAAATAAAACAGATAAATTAGGACAGTCAGCCTTGTATCTCGGTATAGTCTCCTCAAATGACACGTCCTCAGAAACCGTCAGAAAAATAATCAAATGCGGTACGTCTATCTCTCTCTCTCTCTCTCTCTCTCTCTCTCTCTCTCTCTCTCTGTCTGTCTGTCTGTCTGTCTGTCTGTCTATCTATAATAGTTGGCATCAAGTCCCATTAAAATGTTCTTCCAAAAATGAAATTATTTTAAAGTGTTTATAGATTCATAATTTCGTATGAATGTTGTATTGAGAGTAATACCTGTACGTATTTGACATTTTTGTTAATTTTTTTTTCAGGATATAACCTTGAAAAGGATCGCTACTGGCTCAACAAAGTAGGAGTAGATGTGGAGTCCCTCCAACAAAAGAACTTTTTCCAGAGGATCATATCCCGGATTAGGATGGGTGGCTCCACCAGGCGGCACAGTGAAGGGATAATGGATAACAGAAGTGCGTCCTTACGCCAGGAAGTTACAAAACCACACCCTCGTTATGAATATAGGAGTAACTCCTGCAACCTGTGAATCCAAAAACGGAGATGAAATGGATAACTTCCAACTATCATCTGTGAGGAACAAGCAATCTATAGCAATGGAAAGCAATTGTATAAGATAATATTTATAATATGAATAAGACAACTCATAGGCTGTCACTGAAATGAAACTAGGAAATCGTAAAATGTTTTGCCTTATTCATTTACAAGTAACTTACGATAAAAATCAACATTCAGTTTTAAGTGCTCAAAATCTCATAATGATTTATAAAACGAGTTATGATTTTTTTTATCTATTTTATACATGTATTATCTAATTTATCTTATTTAATAATCTGTGCTCAATTTGTCATAACTTGTACAAAATACCGGGTATTGCATACCTAGAAATCACTGATTTAAATCGATGCTTTTTCATCGCCAGTTTTCTGTGTTACTTATGGGAAATAAATGTAATTTTACATTTTAATTTGAAAATTGATTTAGATAAGGAATGACCAGGCATATTTATTTGTGGAAATTAAGACTGTACGACCAGATCCAGTTTTGAGAACCACACAATTCAGGCACACCAAGTTATACAATTGTGACACGACTCTATAAGCATGCATATATATTATCAATATTACTCTTTATATTTTACTCATTGACAAAATAACGATCTTCGTGTTCGAGAATATGTTGGAATCGGCTACGGCTCTAAACAGTTTATCTTTTGAAGTTAAGATTGCAAAGCCTTATTAACATTTTCAACATCAAATTTCGGGAACTAATTCAGGCACACAAAATTGTCTCCATACCACCAGACAGGCGAGAGGTATAACACAGTAAACAAGAAGTAGCGAGTCGCGCGGGGTCACAAAAACATGGTCCTGTCATTTTTCTTGTCACGAAGGTGACACATATATGGTCTTGTGCTTCCAAACTGGAAATATTTAATAGCTAATGACCTTGTTCCCGCCTCGTCATTCTAGAGATGTTTTTCTTCGTAGGCGTGTATTTCCTATCTGATTCACTTATTTTTTACCTCGTTTTTTCTTTTTTTTTGGACTTCTATTTTTGTTACTTAGATTGTTGATATCGGAAAGGATTATGCATGTAAACAGGGGAAACGTAAACGCTGTCGCAATACGCAGTATGACAATACTTAATCGAAGTAATCACAATACCCACTAGTGCATGATCTGATGAAAATACTTATGCTGATGAAATAAAAATGAAAATGATTATTATAATCACATGAAATAACTAATATATAT
>JACSZP010009003.1:0-13967 GCA_016161895.1 Pinna nobilis | reverse complement strand
CCCACATTACCCCATTTTACTGATTTTCGTTGAAATCGGACAAAGTCAAAATTTCGACCAATCAGAAGCCTGGGATTTGTTACAATGGCAACGGAATCTAACGAAACCCATGCGGTTGAGTTTGCAGTCCCACATTACCCCATTTTACTGATTTTCGTTGAAATCGGACAAAGTCTAAATTTCGACCAATCAGAAGCCTCGGTTTGACGGCCATGTTTGGATTATACCGATGACGTAAAACACGAGGTGCGCAACTTCGGACCATAACGAATACTTATGTGAAGTTTCATTACAATCCGACAAGTAGTTCCAGAGAAAACGTGCGGACAAGTTCATCACGGAAAGAAGAAGAAAAAGAAGAATAATAATAAGAAACGGAGCAAACACAATATGTCCCCCACTTCGTTTGGGGGACATAATAATGAAATATAGTATAGATAGACCGTATTTCATGAAAACCAATCCGATTCTACCAACATTTCTCTGACAATGATATCATTGGAATGCTTGATTTTTTTTATTTGCATTATATTTGTTGTGCTTGGTGAGTTGGTTTTTCAACACATCGTCCTCATCCCATGGGTACTAATTGTGCTCCTTTTCTTCTGGACTTATTTCTTTATTCGTCTGCGGAAGACTTTATACAGGCCAGGGCGTTTGAATCACAATGACAAGATCTGTGTGTTCAAGAGCATGTGTTTTCTATCTTGAATTCCTCGATAGGGGTTGCTGCTGACAAAGAATCTTCTTAACCAAGGGATCCTTATGGTTAGATTGAACTTAGCACCTTTTAGTGTCTACTTACTTCTTCTGATAATATAGCACTCATTGGTGAATGGAATTTGGAAAACTGTAGATTCCTAATAAGTTTAGAGTCTGCGCATTCTCAATCCAGTTTCTTAAATCCAAAACAAAAATGGGAAATCCATCGGATAAGAGGGGTTCGATTTGCATTCAAGAAGGTCGTTTTCTGACAATTTTTTTTTTTACAGAAAATTGGTATTTTTTATAAGTATATGATAATATTAAGTATATCTGTATCGAATTACTTAAGGTTTATTTACCTACCTCCGCTACATTTAGAAATTGAAACTACGTAGTGTTTCTATTCTATCGAGAACAAACCTGCCGTATCAATTAAAGGCGAGAATTTCAAATCCGCAAGGATGTCCTACAATTTTACGTGGACATTCAGTGATTCATATTCCTCACTTCTATTTAGGAATCTACATTTTTAGAAATATGCAGTTAACAATGTAAATTTGAGTGGACGTCAGTGATAATATACGGATAACCCGTTACATGTAAGTTCGTTTTCGAACAAAGCAATACATGGCTACACTTAGTCGTGGTTTGGAAAACAAATCACAAGTTTTTGCACTGGATGATATATATCACATGCAATATTATATATATAGTATCATATAAATATCAATGCAATGAATATTTTAGAGCAATCCGGAAAGTACATGATCTAAAAATATACTTCAAACAAAATCTATTTATAGATCATGTAGTTTCCAGATGCATGTCTATAAATACATCCTTGCAATCATGACTATTTATACGCATCAACAGTGCAGTCACCGTGTAGGTTATCAGTACAATCCTGTCAGCGTACTGGAAATCTAAAGGGATTGTCAAATACAAAATGATATAGATTACTTTGATTATTTTCATTACATTATAAAAGTCGATATTGCGGATATTGTTAAAACGTTTCCCGGTGTGTTTAAACATAATTTTGAGTCACACATAAAAGCCATACAGAAAAAGGTGTGAAATTGTGGAGAATTATTTATTAGTATCTGATGCAATGTTGATGTTTTTTAGCATCAGACCATTCTTTTCTATTCATAGTAATGGGGTTCTCATATTAGTCATCCTTGTATTTGTCACCCCGGCCTTCTGTCTGCTAGTTTACTACATGTAGTATAATATACCTCATTGTAGCATCTTAATCACTTTTCATCCTTGTATAGGATTTATGTGGCAGTTAACATTATCCTTTTGCGCGTTAAGGACACTTGGTTGCATAATGACCAAAAGAATCAAACATAGACTAACTTTTGAAGCCCTTTTACAGCAATTTGTGACATCATATGAGTTGAGAACTATTGAGTACGATATGAGACAACGACAAAACGAAGCTCCCTTTATTAATTCCTGGAATACTATTAAGAGTTAGAATTGAATACTAGATGCGGATTTGACGAAAGAATTCTAATGATACGTATATTTTGTCAAATTAGAGGTCCTAGTAGGTTTCATTACGTTTACTATTTGTAAGCTATAAGATCGTTATATACATATACCAGTATATTCGATGTAGAACTGACATCTGTTTTATCTTCAATTATCTGAGTTTATTGCCTTTGCCTACAACTCGCATTTGTCGAATATTACTGGTTGCATGAGAGGCACGTCAGTGTTTTCACGCAATTTGAGTTGAAACGGAGCATTTGATCATATTTTCTAATAACGACATACATTTTCAAACATCGTGTATGACGTATGAAGATCTGCAGATAATGTACGTTTAATTCAAAATTACTGGAGACTTTTGAAAGTTTCACGTGATTTGTTATATTCAATTCAATATGCATATATCGATACATTAAACGAAGTACCAATACATGTATTTATGAATGTTTAGTATCATAAGACAACTGATTTACGGCTTTGTAGACATCAGAAGGTATATATGTATATCAGCAAATTATTAGAAAAGGTTTCTTCTAAAGATACAGTTATTAATAAAATTTATGATTATTTCAGTATGAAAATGCATTTGACTATCATTAGAACATATATTGTATCTGTTTTTTTCCTAAAGATACAAATCGTAGGTAGTTTTTATATAGAAAGTAACCCGTTCAACTAGATAAGGGTATGTTTGTATGGTCTAGTGATAGGCGCTCCTTAGAGAAGAGAATGGCATTTTGAAAATGATTGATTTGTGGTTAAAATGAAAAATAAACAAACCTTTTTTGTTTTGTTTTTTTTTTCGGGGGGGGGGGGTGTTTTGTTTTAATTTTCTCAAGTAGGAATTAAGTCTGCATTTCAATGAGCCCGTCTCCTGACTAACATTATTCTTTATATCAACAGGAAAGAAAACATAGCTTCTCGGTTGTTTTACCTACAAGAACATCGACGACGTCCTGTCTATGGATAACCCAGAGTTTCACAACTACCAAGGACAAGTGTATCCTGTTGAATTTGAGGTCAATGCGACTACAGAGAACAGAACGTGGACAAATATGTCCTGTTGAAGTTGAGGTCAATGAGATTTCAGAGAACAGCGCGTGGACAGATGTATCCTATAACAGCGCGTCTATATCTTACTTAGACTAACTCTTATCAATTGCATTGGGAAGGGCGGTGAATTTCAGATCTCTCTTAATGATAAGCGTGACTATTCCTTAGTAGGAATAACCCGTCTGCTCCTATCTATGGCGTATTCATTCTACAACTTAGGTAATACCAAGGCATGCTCGTCTTATGAATGCTTTATTCAGAGAGCCAAACGACTTTTCAATAAACTACTCATATAGGAATACGTTATTGACGCTTGAAATCGTTACTGCAAGAGTTTTATGGTCGATACGGGAAACTCATAAAACAATATTGGATTCCTTTTAAGGATATTGGATGAAATTCTTCAGCTAGACCATTTGAAGTTACATGTATTACCTTTTGCAAGTAAAATCAAGAACACATGACATTTTGAACCATAATCGACATTTTATTGCACTCGTAGGATTTCCATTGAACATTTGCGTCGGGTTTAACATGCAAGAAGGGGCGCTGTCACCTGTTCCCGTCTCTTTAGGAATTTGAACTTGTTTTCCACGTTGAGATTGAAGATTGTTATTATTATAACTGCAATATTTATTAGGACTTTGATTGTCGAATGCCCCTTGACACTTCTTCAATTTTATTTTAGTGTCATTGATTGTTTCTAATTTTATCTTATCTTGCGTAAGTTGCTTATGTAAACTAGCATTTATATTCCTTATCGGACAAAGTAGTTTTTTGAAATGCTTAGTCATATTTGTTAAGCCAACTTATCTAAGTGTGTGGCATATGATGAATGACGTTTTTACAAGTAATCTATCTTTTTTTCCAAGTAGTTTGTAAATAGATCAGACGCAATGTTTTGTCCTATTTCAGAAACATAATGTAGTTGGTTATTACCTTGAAATTTTCGGAAAACTGATAAGGTTGAACTGAAAGCCTACATTTTTATAGCACACTACGGTTAGATACTTAATACATGTATTAAAAGGATCTATTCATGTACTGCTATAAATAATACTTGGAAACTACTTACTCTATAAATAGAGTTCCGTGTAAAATTGGCAAATGTACACTCTTAAATAACACCACCTTTTAGCATTGATAACAAGGTCTTCATATAATAAACAATTGTTTGCGTCAGCTGAAGATGAATGTAAGAGGTGCTCTACAACACAATTAGAGGATATTTATGAATTGACACAACAATGCAATTGCTATTAAACTCAACTTGTATTTTACGTAATACACACGTAGAAAATAGCATTAAATATAACATAGATTTATGGGGATTAACCGAAACATTATCAACACCTTAATTATTTCATAATCAGTGTTAAGAGCTTAGCACGCTTTTTTTGTTTGATTGTTAATTGTTTTTTTTTTATTTTGTGCTTTTTTTTCTTTGTTTTTTTTTTGTTATAGTCTTCATTTACACAATGTTTTTTTTTATATTAACTTCATTTACAAAATACTATGTTTATATATGTGTAAAATGCCTTATTATGACTATTCATCTTCGCTTTAACATCAAATTAAGTCAGATATGAGTGTTAATGAAATAAATTATAAAGAAAGAAGTTTGAAGGGGGTAACCTATTAATAATCCTAACACAGATATGGTAAAAAGAGTGTCACTGTTATGATTTTGAATGCGACGGTGCTTGAGAAATTGATTTGAAATTGTTGCCAGGAATATTATTTATTGGTCAGTTTCTTCTTTTTTTACTCTAAAAAAGGGAAAAGATGACGGGCCGACATAACCAGAACTAGCTGGGTCTCTTTTTTTAAGCAAATGCCGTTCAAAACGTTTCCTAGCGTCATCAGACAATGCATTTATCCACTTTAGTCTTGGGCGGCCAAACAAAATCTGGATAAGCTCGACCAGTTTATGACACGCTGCAGAAACCCAACAGTACTAACCGATCGTTTTATAGTGTACTTGTGTTGCTACAATCAGATAGATATGCGAAGCGGAAATTGCACTTCACGGATCAACCTTTAAAATATACACACTCACGTGGTAAATGACTCAGATGTATTAGCGATTCCGGAGTTAAAACACGATATGAAGGTGAGTATAACTCTTATTATCATACCAGTATATGTATGTGTACAGATACATGTATTTGTTACATTGATGTCATGCGTGTAACAGGGAATTAATTTTCTCATAGATATTTGGTCCAACGTGTTTGTCCAATATTCACTAAATTTGTGGGGCCGCCGTGGCCGAGTGGTTAGCGTGTTCGATCTCGAATCGAACGTCCGGGCCACGCTGCGGTTGGCCGTCCCAGTCTTTCGGATGAGACAGTAAAGACCGAGGTCCCGTGTCACAGTAGCTTTGACACGTTAAAAAATCCTCCCTGCTATACCCCCATAAGTGCCGAGCATAGGCAAATTTGCCGCCCTTCACCGGCACAGGGTGACGTCTCCATATGAGTGAAATATTCTTGTGTGGGACGTTAAACAACAATTCAGCAATAACAAATAAATTTGTATACTGTCTTCTGATTCTTCTGGCGATTAAAACATTGATATCTATGATGAATTGTATGAGCATCTGTTATGTACAACTTAATGGGAGAAGGAAAGAATCAACATTAATGAACGAATCTAAACACAGGATGCATAATCTTCTTTTATAAGAATATTTATACGATTTAGGATTTAGAATATGCACGATTCCAAAAATACAAGTTTGTGAAAGTCATGTTTATTCTGTTTCCAAAATTCATCAAACGGAATGATATACGAAATCAGGAATATGAAATTGAATGAACAACACTAAAATCGACACAAGAACAAAAATGAACCCGAAAAAGAAGTGAGGTCAGGTGTCCGAGAAGAGTCGGCATATCCTGCTCTCAAGCAACACCGGTTACTTTCCTAACCTAGACAACAGATGGGATTTCCAGGCGGAGCATATGGTATACCTTTATAAGTCTCAGCATAAGGGATACCCCGTATATAGTTAAGGGCGGATGTATGAATGGTTTTATATACATGTACATGTTATCTATTGAAGAGGTACCAAGGTTTATTCGAAATTCCAACTCCTAAAGAATGTGCTAAGATGAGAATAGTAATGGTCTCAACGTTGAAAATAACTGGATTGAATCAGGTCCGAAAAGGAGTTGGTGCACGATGTTTGTACGCTACAGCCGTCTTAAATGGTCCATGGAGACGCTACAAGTTTAGTGAAATACAGAGCTCTATTAAACAGGCCTTGTTTTCTTGGATTGTTCAGAGAAAAGTAGTCACTACAGATGTTTGTGCGAGAGGACGACTTCATGAGTTATGGATTATCATCTGTACTTAATGGTATACCACCAACAGTTCATGAAAAATATGACATAAAGGCTGCTACTGTTTACGTCTTTGCACCTAAGTCCTAGTTAACAGCAGATGTGATAGGTTCACGATCATATGAATTTAAGAGTCGAATTCTTTTATGAAAAGTTTAAAGAGATGAGAATATTCGGTAGTGGTTTATAATTCGTCCTCCCCAAATACGTAGGGGGTTCATTCTCACATACTTCCTTTGAATTTGTCAGCTGCACTAACGACAGGTGTCACCAGTATAAAGAGAATGCATATACCTCCGGCATGTGACCTTATCCTATCTCTGGATTAAATGTCACAATGGAAAACATTTATGTACCACGTGATAACCAACGTTTGTGCGGGACTTGAATATCCGGTGGTGATGGAACGTAACTCTACATAATTTTCCTGCTTAAAGGACGTTAACGTTAGCACGACAACACGTCTTCTTGTGTCATTCCATCACTATTTGAAACAATAGTCTCGCACAAACGTTATTGGATATCGCGTGGCACATGAATGTTTCCATTTGCAAAATCCTAGGTTTCTACATGACAATGAGTTTAA
Organism: Pinna nobilis; assembly: GCA_016161895.1. NCBI lineage: Eukaryota > Metazoa > Mollusca > Bivalvia > Pterioida > Pinnidae > Pinna > Pinna nobilis. The sequence continues at coordinate 6,776 of JACSZP010009003.1, read as the reverse complement.
AGAAAAATGGGTTTTAAGTCACGGCAAAGATCACTCCTTTACTGTAGCACCTATGACCCCTTGTTAACTTATCACTTACTAAGCAATTTATCATATATCTACTTCCTTTATAAATCTCTTTTATAGCAATATCTTTAGATCTTGCACAGTCTGTAATAGGAAATGTTTTAAAGTCGGTCAAGATCAACATTGAAAAACCTGAATGAATATTGTTTTATGCATATATGTATATTTTTAAAGAATGAATATTCGGAACTCCGTGTCCAGTAAAATACTATACATTGGGAATAATTTGTCTCAAAATGAGGTGGGCGATTATGTCCATTAAGGGGATATGCCACACCCGTCGCAAATGTCTGACGGAAATATCTTGGTACTACATTTCATGCTGGTGGTTTTCCCAGTTATCTCAGCGTTTTGGGGTTTTTTTTGTGTTGGTTGTGGTATGACTTTCTCTGCAAAGATGAAAAAGATGGAATTATATTCAGGTATTTATTCCATGACCTAGCAAATATCAGCAAATATTTGTCTTTATCATATACAATAATCAAAATCATACAAAAATATAATCAATTTGACAACTATTGTATAAATTGTGAAAGGAATGAATGCCAAATGTGGGGAAATTAAACAGCCAATGGATCGAGTACTCTTGAAGTCGAGGTATACACAAGCTATGAAAAACCAGAGATGATATAAAAAGAGAAAACATTCGGAAATTAAAGTTTTCTTACAATAATTTTGTAATAAAAATGATTTTGGAATATAAACGTAAAATGGCGAGGCAAATATGAATTTGAAAATGACAAAGTTCGAATTTATTGCGGCAACAAAAAGACACCGTAAAATATAAATTTCTTATACAGAATGATACAAATGAAAATACCAAGTTTACCGAAATAGAATTAATCAAAATGTGCATAAAGTCAAAATGTAAAAATATAAATGTCCCTCCAATAAAGACAAACAAGTTGTAAATTGTTAAAAATATTAATTCTTCAGATTTATACAGAACATAGAATTGAAGTAAAAAAAAACATAATATAAACGAATTCCAATATCCTCCAAAGAGAAGTATCCTTATACAAAATAATAATTTGATTTTACAATGAAACGTTCATGATACGGATGTGAAAGTATGTAGATAGTATTGTAACAGTGGTCAATCACTTGGTAAGGCCAGGTGGCCGAACATTTGTGGAATATAGTGTGTTATCTATTTCATTAAATAAAAGTTATGAATTTCCACTATGAAATTTCCTTCGTGTCCCAACAAATCTTTGCTGTCAAAAATTAAAATTCTTTACAAAATTGATTGGCAGTGTATACACATTTTTGACACTAGTTCAAGTCTGCCGTCACACTGGACATATAAAGAAAAATATTTGTGTAAAATAACACAATATGTGTCATATTATGTGAAGGATTAGTACATGTATATGTAATAGAAACACAAATTAATATCCTTGTGTGAGAAAAGTATGATTCTTACAATAAAGTATATACCAGAGATCCACGGATCTTCAAGTTCTACTGGTACATATAAAGATTAATGAAGAACAAAAAAAAAAACAAACACTTTTAAAATGGCTTAGTATACTCTTAATACTTAGTCCTTAAAATCAACCTTTAAGGTCAAATAGAGTCAAAATTTATATCAGACCAATTTGACATTCCGCTGAAAACATAGTTTTAAAATTATTTCTATGTTGATATGACTTGTTGCTTTACAGAAGTGGGAATATAATTATATCAATATAATCAAATCCCTAAAAAGGCCCATATGAGTCAGACCAGATTGAATTTAATTTCAGACAAACTATTTTATTAACTTGATAAGTTAATGAAGTCTGAAAGTCAATGAACATTCCATTAACAGAAGAGAAGCGATAACAAGATTTATGAATAATTAAATATGGAAATTTGACATAGTTTCTAAAATGGCCATTAGAGTTCAAATTACATTGAATTTCAAACAGATCAACTAAATGTTATACTAAATATATCAATGAAGTCTGAAAGTCAATATTTATAATGGTTTAATTGGGGGAAAGGATAACAAAATTTACCGTAATATAAGGAAATTTGACAAAGTTCCTAAAACGACCCCTATTCATCGAACCAGGCTGAATTTCAATTAACACCAACTTGACGTTATACTGAATATATTAGTGGTCCCATGTTTATATGATTTAAGGTTCAGTGGGAGAAGCGATAACAATACTGTACTGTTTTGGCCCCAAAAATAGCCCCTTTTGATTGGACAGGGCCGAACTTCACTTAAGACCAACTACATGTTATTCTGAAAACATGTATGAAATCTAAAAGTGAATATGTAGTATGTTTTAAGAGGAGTAGTGATAACAAGATTATATAAGGACATTTGACAAAGTTCCTAAAAACGGTCCTTATTTGTCGAACCAGGCTGAGTTTTCATTTTAGACCAACTGGATATTATAGTGAATACAATATTTACATAGAGTTCAATAGGAAAATTTGACAAAGTCCCTAAAATAGCCCCTACTTATCGAACCAAGCTGAATTTCATTTAACACCATCTAGACTTTATACTAAATAATTTTGTGGTAGTCCTTTGTTTTATGACTTATGGTTCAGGAGGAGGAGTGAGAACAAGATTTTACTGTTCTTGGTTCCTAAAATGGTCCCTTTTGATTGGACAAAGGCTGAAATTAATTTTGGACCAACCACATGTTATTCTGAAAACATGTTTGAAGTCCAAAAGTGAATATGTATCATGGCTTAGGAGTAGTAGAGATAACAAGAAACTGTTAATTGACGGAAGGACGGACGGCTCTTATAGACTCTACTGGTCTATGATCAGTTGAGCCAATAATGAAGCTTACGAAACGTACAATATCCCATAGCAAAACGAAAAAATCATTGAGAAAAGTATACAATGCATATCAATCTGCTTGTAAAACAATCATTTTAATCCAATAATACGAATAATACAAGAACTTCAGAACACGTCTCCATATGAGTGAAATATTCTTGAGTGGGACGTTAAACAACAACAAAAAACTTCAGAACAAAATATAAATGCAACGAAACACGTGATTACAGAACAATCGTATAATACAAAGATGCAAATTATACTAAGAGTAAAACGTAATATCAAATGAAACTTGTCACAGCAATTCTGAAATATGTAAATAAGAAACGAAAATGGTAGTCATTCCCGTTTTCAAATTATCGGAGTTCCTTTAATGCTTTATATGAAAATACCAATGCTTGACACCAAACATTGGCGGTAAATTTTCAACTAAGCCTGAAAGTAATATAGCATTGAAACGAGAAATCCTAACTCTAAAAGTTGTTAAAAATGGTCTGATGAACGTGATTGTCTGGAATTGAGTAATTTGACCATCCATTGTTAGTGATTGAAGGATAAGCTACACACATAAGAAAGTATTTTCTAGGTCTGAGATGGGTCATTCACACCTGTAAAAAGAGTATAAGGGAGGAACGGTAGAGCATATATTATAGCTAGAAGTCTTGCCTGCAGGTACCCTTGAGCATTAAATTAGTGGCAAATGTTTCCTTTAAATTTTAGTAAAACATGCACCATGAGTAAAAAGAATGAAGGCAGCAAACAGTGGTTGATCTCATAATCCCTACAAAAATTTACAAAATAAGGAGTCGGGAAACGCGGAACCCTTGATACGCCAGAGGTGGGATCACACCCGCCGTTAGCCCTATATCTTAATTAGGTCAACGGGGTAATCCGTAGTCAAAAGCAGTGTGTACAGAACGGTCTAACAACCGTTATGCACCATGTCAGACAGCATTCGACCCAATGACACACCGTACCGGCAAACCAGATATATTCTCTAAATTCCTGCTGTCACACACATGTCACTTTGGACTTATTTCGTTTGCGTCTCTTTCAATTCAGTGTCTTTGTGCTTTGATATTGACAACCAGAAAAAGAGGTAAAATAGTCTTCTGGTTCCCAAGTACGATCGGAATAACTAGCCCTTCACCGCAAAATTGTCTTTCTACCGTTGCGATTTTATCAACGGATTAGTTGCTTGGTGGTTTGTTTTGCTGTTCATTGTCCCGCTCAAGAGTAGTAGACCGGTGATGGGTGACAAATTTGGCCTATGGTCAGTATCAATTGCCGTTGAACATGGAGGGTTCTTTAACAACATACCGATACTTATTTTTACCCGACTCTCTATTTAAGTAGATATGAAGTGTTTTGACTGTTTACTCACTATAATACTGTTATTAGGTTAACGGGCAACAGTCAAATGTTGCGTGGTGCTGTTACAAACGCAACAATCGTGCGCACATGGTATCCCCGTCTCATGACCCATTCAAGCAGAATTCAGTGATAATATTTAATATTAGAATTCAAAAAGTCCTTTAAATAGAGAACGAGTAATTAACCATTTATTTCATTGGTTGTGGGGATTTTCAAATCATTGAACCTCGATAGCAGGAGAGACCCAGTGAACTGTTACCATTGGACTACGGTCTCGAGCAACAGTTCCTATGTTTTCCTGCTACCTTGTGTCAAAGATTTTACAGCTCCCCTAGTACAAATGAAATGACACGGGATGTCGGTTTTTACTGTCTCATCCGAAGATAGGAATATCCATCCGCATGGTGGCGCGGATTCAACCCATAATCTCATGATCAGAAGGCGAACACGCCAACCACTGAGTAACGGCGACCCCAGGAAATACATGCAGTTGATTGATTATGTGATGGATTGAGAATCCAGTAAAGCCCCTGGTTTGTGACTCAGGTAAAGGATTGTGATAACGAGAAATTACAAGACATTCACAGGACTGTGGCCGTGAAAAGTGTATAATCTTTGTGAGATGATACATTGGTATTCTGGGGGATTTTTTCTGTAGTATTTTGAGTCTTACAATGGGTTTCTGCATGATAAGGCACTTGAGGGATAAAACTATCCTTGTAGATGAAGGATGCAAATCGGCAATCTGAGATTTGAATGGGTACTTTGTCATATGTGCTGCGGTTTGATGTGAACCGGTATCTGAGGAGCTAATGTCAAGAGTAAATCGTCTGTTTGGATTGTGATCTTTCTACATATGCTCTATAACACTAAGTTAAGTAAGTTGCTACTCATCATCTCACTTGCTTTAGGGTTGAGGGTGGTAATTAAGAGCTTGTGCAATGTCTAATGAGATGATAAATAACACTTGCAGCTGGAACTAACTTACTGAAGAAATTTCCTTAGGAGTACCAGCTGACGTATAGGTGACCCACCACTAAGGAGAGAGAGAGAGTAATCTTAAAGATGGTGATGATTTAGGGTGTAATCAAGCAGTATGCAGTGATTAGAAATACGTAAAATACGAACTGCTATGGTATTTATTGAAGGGAGGAAATCTTTTGAAAGAAATCCATAAACTTCTATGAAATTAAAGCACTTCGCCTGAAAAGAAAATACAGTAGATCTACTAGGGGGAATAGAGTCACATATTTCAGTAACAGTAGCAGTGAAATTTGAAAATTACTCAAATGTGACATGCATTAGTTCATGTTATTATGTTTCTTTGTACCGGTATTCCAGAGAAGGTCCTATTTTCTCCTAGCATTCGCAGATTTATCTCCCGTTTTTACGAGAAAAGATTTCCTTGTCAACCCCTAGGGTGTTGACAAGCTACATGCGCTACTCCGGAATCTATCTATTCTATTATCAACACGTCACGATCGGTTACATCAAACGTAAATAAAACTACGACAATTCCATACAAACATGAAATATATTTGAAAGTTGACGACACTTTAAATAATAACTAGATTTATTCATAAATTTGTATCAAATATATATTATGTATATATCATACCATTTTATACAACGTTTTGATCGACTATTTTCATCTGTGGGAGTATAAGAATAATGTAAAATAAGTCATCAGTGGGGCTCATTTGCATGACTAGATTGTATTCTTACGCCGTTCTCCTCTCATTATCTTATAGACGGTAAAAATTTAAATTATATTAAATGATGGGAGAAAAATAATCATCCCCTCCCTTGATGGTATGACAGATGACTCTCTGTCCTAGGAATAATAATCTTGAAAATCAAACTCTCGGCAAGCCTCGGGTTTGATATCCAAGAATCTTTTGCTCGGACAGAGACTCGTCTGTCATACCCCGAATGTAGGGGAAGATTCAATTAATCATTTTCTTCACACGTGTGTTTTATTCTATACCAATAGTAGCAGTTTGTGATTAATGTCAAGAATAACTGATTTGCATGCGGTCGACAACTGCATTATTTTCCAAATTGTTGTTTGATGTGTTCTCGTTTTCTGCATCAGAGTTCATGCTTTTGGGTTACGTTGTCAATTTGCTATAGGCTCCATGTCACATGCCTGTGTCTCTTATAGTGTTGGTAGACTTCTGCGAGATATCACTCAGGTCTCTACCGGATTACAAGATGTTTTTCTTGTTCTGGTATGAATTTTTCCGGTAAGACCAACAAAATTGAACTTTATTCTGTCAGCTCTCGGTAAAAAGTTGAGTTCTGAGGACCACCTGGAAAATAAGAATTCCGTTGGTAAAATTAGCGGTAATAAGAAAGACTTTACTTTATATATCATAGGGGCCTCCGTGGCCGAGTGGTTAACGTGTTCGACTTCGAATCGAAGGGTCCGGGGTTCGATTCCCGCAGCGCCACTCCGCGGTTGGCCGTCCCTGTCTTTCGGATGAGACAGTAAAAACCGAGGTCCCGTGTCACAGTAGGACCTAGGTGTTGGCACGTTATAGAACCC
>JACSZP010009002.1:0-13363 GCA_016161895.1 Pinna nobilis | reverse complement strand
ATGAGAAGAAACATATCAAACTTTACACAAGCATCTACATAGTAATCGATTTAGTGATATTATCTGTTCAGATAATGCCATGGCGGGACCTGCCCTGGACTGAGAACACTGTTAGCCAAATAATTGGCCAACCAAGAATTTTTAAATAAATTATATATATTATCAGTCAGTTGAATGATCTCCCTTTTATTTCTTGATGACCATAATTCAAAAACTGTACATGAAGACATGTATCAGGTAATTCATTTAATCATTCAAGACTAACTCTTTCTAATTTTGTGTTTTATGTTTCGACTGATAATGAATCATCTAGCCCAGGTAACATTAAGGCCTATTGGATCTCTATTATGAACACAAATCTAAGATCTAGGGGCAGAGAGAAGACCTGGTACAATTTCCTTTTGAAATATCATGGACAAATATAATTGTGTTTTAATTTACTTGACATGTTTGGTATGTTAATTTTGATTAACAATTTATGTAGCTTCCATTTAACAAGCTATACAGGGAGACACTTTGTGTTTGTCCGTACCATCTAATTAAATGAACTATCTAGGATTTGCTTGTGGTAAAGATTAAAGTTTTGATATGTTTTGTTGACCAATTACTTGCTATTAGGCACGTGTAGTGATACATTTATGTTTTGAGGTCAATCTATTGATACTAATTTCTCACTGTTCGTACAAGTACAGGTTTTCAGATGGCCTACTTTTCAATTGAAATCAGAGTGAGGTTGTAATACTTTCTCTCTGTCTCGCTTTCTCTGTCTCTGTCTCTCTCTTGTTTGTGTGTTTAATTATTATTATATTGTAATTTTTTTATACATGTATATATAAAATCTGCAGTGTTGAGTGATTGAAAATTGTAAAAATGTGTTTTTTTCATGAATTGTACTGGTCCCCAAACCATTCTCACCAAGTACCAATTTTTGCCAACTGATTATAACAACTATGAAATATGCAAAAAACGATCATAATTTAAATTGTTTTATTTTGGAATGCATGTTTCCTGGAGAAAAACATTGATCTGATTTCTGAGTAAATAAAATGAAAAAAATTATAGAGGAACCAATAAAGCATTAAGTAACAATAGTGAGATGGCGAAAATTGTAAATTGGCAAGTATATACATATGTATGTGAGTGTTTGACCAGTAGGGTTCAAGTTAGGACAAATTAAACTATCACCCATTTAGATCCATTAGTTAATTAATAGCATGTTTGCATCTTGTCTGCATTGAGGATTTTTATTTCAGCGTCTGATTGTTTTGAGCTGGGTAAGATAAGTTACAATGATGAGGACTATTATCATACATCTCTGTGGATGGCGGGAGCATTGAAATTACTGAATGAGGAGAAAAATAAGTCTGTTCAGCGTCAACAAATCCTGGACTACCTGTCATTTTCCTCATATAAGGTATGACTTTTACCTGTTCTTTGTAATAATTGCAGACAGTTCCAGGTAAGTCTTATTTACCTTGATACTTGCTAAGTATATTCTAACTTGACACTGATAAATGCATGTACAATAAAACATGAGAGTATTACCTAAGATCAAATATCATACCTGTCAATATAAATACAGTGGAACCTTGCTGATAAGACCACCCAATGACTGGCCAGAACTGGTGTGATTAATGGGGTGGTCTCCATTGTGTACCTGCATGTTCTGGCTTAACTGTACAATGAAAAGGTAAGAATTATTGGAAAAGTTCCCCGGATAATGTGTATAGTTTGATATTATCCAACTNNCCCCATATAAACTATAATTTACTCCCTTAAAATGTCATCTTCAGATTGGACTCAGCTGAAAATAGGTCAAAAGGAGTCATTTGTGTTGTTGGAATTGTTAGTTTGTCAAAACTAAACAGAATGAGAACTGAGCATTTTTATGCATCTTGCCAGAGTAACATGCTGTGACTAACATTATGGTTAACCTCTGTGCCGACCATGTTTACTGCCACACTGTTATCAAGCACTTTGTCCCCTTCCAGCCCATGACTGCTTTGAGATAGGCCGACAAGCTTATCAGAAAAAAGATTTTTTTCACTGTACAAAGTGGATGACAGAAGCTTTAGACAAGGACACAGGGGAGAGCAATAAGACTGTGGCTCGCTCTATTGTTTTGGACTACCTAGCTTACTCCACCCTCATGGTAAGTTGATATGGATCATGTGACTGTTGTACCTATATCGATGTGATAAGTATACATGTATATCCTTATTCTTGCACACCATTTTCATCATTAGTGGGAGTTACTTTGGTTTTTCTGTCTAATGGATGTACCATAGATTCCAACTATGATGTAAAGACCATCAGTCATCTGCAATATATCCAGCAGACTTGATTACTATATGAAGGTTTGACACAAACTGTATTCCAACCAGAGGTGATAGGCGCATTGATTTACACACAATACAAGAGTGGTCATGACTGCGGTAACTTATTCCCCTTCAGATCTTGATGTTATGGGGTCCAGCCTACTTGGTAGAAGCATCCTGTGTCACATTAGATGTTGACACGCTTAAGAACCCTCACTGCTGAATGGCCCATAATTCTAAGCAGAGACCAAAATTTGTAATTCCCCACAGGTATTTGGTGATGTCTATATATGTCAGAATGAAATATTCTTGAGATTAAACAACAATTCTACACAGTGCTCTAGACACCGATCCTCTAAGGTCTTCTGAAGCTCTACTATAGTTCTATCTGCAGTATCAGTAGTTGATCTTCTGTTGATTAAGTCCTGGAGGGAAGTTAGGGAATCAAGTGGTCAATAAAAACAGGATATCACAGAGTTGTAATAATATCCAAGCCGTGATAAAGGATTACAGGAGGCTGATGACTTCTTCTGTACTCTTTATTTACAGTTTTAAATGGCTTCCTTGTTAATATTGAAAATGAATTCCATGAAGGATTACTTCAGATATCAAGGATCTTAGTTATCCTTGCATTTAGGTTTAGAACCAAATCAGTCAGTTTTCAGCATATCTTTGCTGCTCTTATTGTATGGCACTACCAAGGACACAGTGTTTCACAAACACAATTCATGATTTGTATGTCCCTTAAAGAAAATAAATAGATGATAGTCAAAAGGCCATTATTAGTCACAATCCATGTGTTTCTGAGTGTCGCTCTCTAAAGTCAAGGACATATCTCTGGACATGAAATCTTACTTTAAATGATACAGTGTCCTAGAATTGATAATGAATTTAACATACAAGTACTGTTCAAGGTCACTGACCAGAGGTTAAGATCATTAACACTTTAAAACAAGCTGTTATTTATACTCCTCAAGGTATATTTCATTTTTTCCTGTATCTGATTGGAAAGGAGTAATTATGACCTTTAATGACAATGTGGTATGACTTTCCTTCTTCCTTGTCCTATTGCTGCCCTTGATCTTAACTATCAGAATAGTTAGACACTATTAACAGTATAGATACTCTGATACTAATGGACCAAGGAAGGATGTCTGAACAAATGTTGACCTATTAGTACCAAATTGGCCTACAAAATCCTAGTGTTTTTGGGGGGTTTTTGGTTTTGTTTTCTTTTTTTGTTTTTTTGTTTCTATGCCTCAATTTACATTTAACTGTAATTGCTTTAATTCCCATATATGGTACTAAAAAAAGTATCTAGATTGTCATGTGATCCCCTTTTATGTCAAATAAAATTGTGTTTATTTTTAATTTCAGCAAGGAAATATAAGACAGGCTTTAACTTTAACAGATGAACTTCTTACTATTGGTAATTATATTTGTGTTATGAGGGAAGAGTTTAATAAGTGGAATTGTCTTAGAAAATGTGAATGTTCATCTTTGTATTATTGCTCTGATCTGTATACATGTATATTGTACTTTTATATAAAATGATTTCGCAGAGATTATCTTACTTATACTGTACAGTTTAAGTGATCTATAAGCTAAAGAAATATGTGTTCAGTAGAATGCTAGGAATAGTCCATTCATTTTGCCACAAGATCTTTTTGTACTAATGCATAGATTTTGTTGAAGTTTTACATGATACTTCTGAAATTGGTCATTGAACAGAGATAGTCCCTAATGATATTATTCATTCAAGATATTTTTCAGTGCATTAGAATAGAATTCATTTTTTCAATAGAATTATTGTACATGAAAAGGAGATAGATTCTCACATTGAAAAGGTGAATAAAGTCTTAATTACGAATTTATATTGAAACATATCTCATTTCCTTAATTCTTCAGTTCCTCACCATACGAGAGCCCAAAACAACCGTAAATATTATCAGAAGATGTTGGAGGAGAAAGAAGTGAAAGAAACAAGGAGAGGCGAAGATGGAAGCGATGACATTGAAGAGGAAAATCAGCATCAATACCCACCGGCTAGTGAATATAAGAGATCCTCTGAATTCCAAGCATATGAAAGCTTATGTAGAGGAGAAAATACACGTGTAATATATATGTCTATTTATATCTGAACAGATCCTATTGATAATCATTGTTTGTTCCCTCCTTGGTTTTGGTAAAAAAAAAAGGGGCCTCTTTGGGTAAATGGTCAGTTGGCGTTCAACTTCTCATTCAAGAATCTTTCACTTATGTGGAGTTGTCATTGTATGCTAGTGAAAAGCTATGTACCGTATTTATGGCCATTGACTAGGGTGCATTCTATAAAAGCCTGACGTCTACTTTAATGTGAGAGTACAGTTTTTACTGTCTCATCAGAAAGACAAGAAAATCCAACTGCCTCTATAGAGTGGATTTTACCCAATGATCTGAAGGAGAGCACACTAGCCATAGAGCTGAAGGAACCATGGAGCCACGATGGCTGTCCTTATGTGTTCAAAGCATTGAACTTCCTATCATAAATATGATAGTGCAGTTGAGAATCAATGTTGATAATATCTATCTCAGCAATACTCATACACATGTGCTGTCTCATTGTGGTGCACCTGGTGGGCTGTTATTTATAGGAACAAAAAATGTATGTCAATGATGCTACTAAAGGCAGTAGTAGGGGACAGCAACGGGTAATAGTTCACAATGATATAAGGACATGTACTTTGCAAAAATACAAACAAATAATTTAATAAAAAACATCCCATTATTTTATTGATTTGGTATTTGAAAGAAATGATATTAAAATAAACAATCCAATTTTTTCAAAATCAGTAGCACTTAAACGATGAGATGGGCTAGGTTCTCTCTCAGAACACCTTTGTATACCATATTTTTTATAACCAAGGCTCTACCCTAATCAAGCCTCCACCCACTATGAAATTATACTTTTCCCCCAAAATAGGCCTAAAGGCGTCCCTTGAAATGAACAAAATGTATATGTATGATTGTACATCAACAGCTAAATCAGTAATTGAGTAAAATTCTACTAAAGGCATCTTGTAAAGTGAAATCTTTTAATTTTACACAATTTAGGGCTCCTCTGAAGTTTAAACACTGCATAAAGAAGTCTTACATAGATGCATTATGAGCTAGGAATAATTTTGCTCAGTTTTTAGGAGACACTCCAGAAAAAACAATAGATTAGTCAGGCCATCTTTAAAATTTTCATACCACATCAAGTTAATGAGGCAGGTACATTTAGTATGTACAAAAGGTACATGTATATGAATTTGACAGATAACTATCTGTAAAGCTATTATGCAGGATGTCCGGGATATGTCCATTTTCATAATTATTCATCTGTAACACTCTTCCTGATTAAACGAATAAACTGGTAGGGCGTGGTGAAAAATGAGCTAGACCTGGACAAAGTACAATGTACACGTTATTAAATATCTATTGTATTATTAGGTGTTCATTTTGAAATTGAAGTATTACCAAATGGTATTATGGAATTCCCAAGCAAAGTCTACATATATTTGGCTAATATAGATGTTTTTCTGAAAGATGAAGCTATTTGTTATTCATATTGTACTATTCTTGACAAAGTAGATGATTTTCTGTCACAAACATCAGAGTTTCATGAGCTTTTTTCACAAGAATTTCAGCTCAATTCTTACTCTTATTACGTTATACTGTATACAGGGTTATTTTGCCCTGTGTTATTTTCGCTGTTATGTACTTGCAAACAGTTTTGCCCAGTTTTAAATTCACACAGTCTCATCCTAATTCTTTACGATGAATGTACCATTTTGAATTCACCCAGTTTTAAATTCGCCCATTGACGATGAGGGGGAAAGGGTAAAAAATAAAACGGGGCAGAAATTTCCCTGTATACAGTAGGCAAGTATATACAGTATCTCTGTGAGTTAAAGATTGTAGCAAGTGCAGATTATAAATTCATTTTGTAAAACATTATTTGAAGACATAGTGGAAACTAGCTTGAGTATAAGAAAACATCTTTTAAGAAATCATTTAAGTAAAGCCGGTCATCAGAGACCACCTGTCTTGAAAGGCCACATTTGTATGGCTGGATGAGGTGTTCTCTCAAAACAGAATCCACTGTATATAGCATTAAAATATTAAAGTAATTTGATCTTTTTCTCTAGGAATATAAAAATAAACACAGACTGAGGTGTCGCTACAAAACAAATGGTCATCCATTACTGGTGCTACTTCCTGCTAGAGAAGAAGATGTCTACTTAGATCCATGGATTGTCTTGTATCACAATGTTGTTACTGACAGAGAAATAGAAACAATCAAAAAGATAGCCACCCCAAGAGTAAGTAGTCAACGTATTAAGAGCCGTATAATTCTTTCTACACAAAGTATAAACAGCCAGTAAGTCACTCTGGGCATAGGTCAACTTTGTGGTACTGCCAGACAAGCTGACATATATAAGCACTATTGGCCTAAAAATTGTAACTACTGGCCTATAAATTGTAACTTCTCATGTCTGCTGTCAGACGAGCACATTCATTTTTCTCATGCCCCATTCAGACTTGCAGAAACTGACATATTTCCATGGTTGAATTTTTTCAATTTCACGTGGGAGACTCTGAATTTTACTGAAAATCAGTAAGACAAGTAAGATTTTCATTGGGTACATATGTAATTTTTCTTTAGAAATTATCAAAATTATCAAAAAAAAAACAACAACATAGGAAGCCTCCCTATTTTTAGAAGAGACTTCCCAATTTTACTCATGCAAGGAAGTCTAAAGTTTGAGATTCATCTGGCAGCGTGTATTTTTGCAGAGACATCTGTACTTAATGGATACAAGGAAAAGTCTTTATTCTGATTGATAATTGATATTTATGTATATACCTCTGATAGCTAGTGAGTAAATTTGGATTTGCTACACTAGAGCATGTTCAAGTTTAAAAACCTGGTATAGATCTGATATAGGCAACAGACTGAATATTATATCAACTATTTCATCAAAAGAGGTTCACCAGATCTTAGCACTGAAAGTCAAACAGGCACAATAAGTTTTTAGCTCAGAAAATGTGCGGTCATTTTTTCTCTTTATCAACAGATACTTAAACTTAGCTAAACATGGAAAGTTATTAAAAATATGATGTGTCAACATTGATTTTAAGAATATTTTGGTTTTTCATGAAATTTGTTGAAGTCGCAATGAAAGCAACAAACTCTCAGATCTATAGGAGACCTATATCTATGCATACTCCTGCAGAGAATTATAATTCATTTTATTCTCTTGGGGCAGTTAAATAGAGCCACTATCCAGAACCCAGTGACTGGAAAGTTAGAATACGCTCCTTATAGAGTCAGTAAAAGGTTAGTGATGCATTCTGGGAAAGGTGTGCCTGATACTGTATATTTTGATATATATGTTTGTGTTGGTTCAAGAAGCTTGCTTTCAGGTGGACTAAATGCATTTAAACTTTGTATAACCCCTATCAGTAACAGAGTTAACATCCTGGTTTCTGAGAGCACGGTCAACAATTTTAGTCAGATTTGAATACTCAGGCCTTTCAGAAATCTTCTAGATCCGGGAAGGCTTTAAATGTTTTTATCTGAACATTAAATGACCAAACTTTGTAAACTTTTCAAATGAATTATCGTTAGTGTAATAAATAAACAAAAAATTTGTACAAATCAGTTTACATTGATATAATAACTTCCTGCTTGTACATTGCCATAATTGACCTCATTTCATGGATTTTGATTTCAGATTCAGTTTTTCAACAGTTGACTCTTTGTATACTTAGATATATTCACTAAAAGACCCCTCACCTATCCAAATTCTAATTATTGGATCATATAGCAATATCTTAATGTAAAGGTACATGAAGGATTTGTAAATAACTAGATCACAGCTACATTGTTTTCAAATGATTTGATATATGCTGTACAAGAGGAATAGAATTACATGTATATCAACATCTCTAATATGATTTCTATTTCAAAACAATTTTGTAGACTGTGTTCTCAGTTCATGTTGTTATATCACATCTGAACAATTTTACCTCAGAATTCATATACATTTACATGCTGGTACCTGTACTCAATTTCATGAAAGCAAAAGTTAACTAGTGTACTTGTAAAGGAAATAAATGTACTAAAAATAGATCAACTGAAACACATCTATAGAGTGATTGGCCCACTGAAAGCAAGCTTTTTCTTGTTTGTTATTAATGCTGAATTTATGATGATGATGATGGTGTATTTATACATGCTTTTGACAATGTTTTGTTTTAATTGGATATCAGTTAGATAGAGCAACTGTACATAACGCTAAGACAGGAAAATTAGAAACAGCCACTTATCGAGTTAGCAAAAGGTATGAATACATCAAATTTGGCTATGTGTATGTGTAATGCAACTAGTAGTAACCAAGTGTGTACCGTTATTCCACTAGTCCGTAACTATCCTTGATTATTGAAAAAAAGAAATGCATTGTCAGGAACTAGCTGCTGAAGGAGATTGTCATGTCACTCAAAATCCAAAATTAGGGGTCACATAATAAAGTTAAGTACTTTAAAGGAGTTATTTACCTTAATATCCTTGCGGAGATGTCACAGAAAAGGGGACCCAAATTTTGGTATATGCTTGGTACTTAGTTGCATTGAGCAATGAGGGGTCTTTACCATGGCAACAGCAACTGTAGGATGTGGCCACAATTTATAAAGTCCCATCCAAACAATGGAATGTGCTTCAAATGCCTAGTGTCCAGCAAAAGAGTTGCTATGGATGTTAACACACTCTGTTTGTCCTAGCCTGATTTTACATTGTTTGTGTAACCCATGTCTTGGAGTAATTTTAGGGACAAATCTTATATAGACAACACACATACATTTCCTTCAGTAGCTCTTTGCTTTGTATTTCATTCCCTATGCATGTTACTTTGATGTTGTGATATCTAACAACTCTTGACCTTTCCTTCTGAATATACATGTACTTTAATCAGGGCAAGAGGTATCAAAATTTGACTTGCCCTAATAAAAGTTAACTTGCCCGTATTAAATGTTCCTCTAATAATAATTATAATATTAAGAACTTTTCTGGGTCTTGTTGACAAGCATTAATCAAACTGTCCTAGCCTGAAGCCTACATCTATTGATCATGGGTCATATTGCAACCATTAAGATAAAGACTCGGTCAATAATCTAATCTGCTAAGTGAATCTTTTCTTCCCATTAAAATCCAAACTAAAAAAGAAACGAAATCAAATAAATTGAGGATACAAGGGTTTTCATATTTGTTCAAATTTTAAAAGTATAGATGAATGATTTACATTGTATGCATGCTGTAAAAATAAGTTTATATATTTTACATCTTTAATATTTGAATATTTGTATGTTAAATGTAAATGATGAACATCAATTACATATCTTGTTACCAATCAATTTGAACCTGAATGTTGCATCTATATCGGCACATCACTATACATGGGAGATGTAAACACAGCTTATGCTACACACATTACTCTGATCTTTCCTGGGTAAGGCCTGTTGGCATATGAACAAGTGTCAGGGACTTACACTAACTGTGCTGCTTATAATCATGTCAATCATCATCATTGCTTCCGTAATAATCTCAATATGTTTGTTTTATGTTCCATTAACCTCATATTTTCAATTTATTATTACCAAGGGCCTGTTTCAGTCAAACAGGACAAAATGAGGTAGATTTGAGTTTTTAGCATTTATAACTTTACGGTTATTTGACAGGTATTATTTTTGTATCAGATATTATCATGCTTACTATAGAAAATGTAATATATGTATACCTCTCTCCCCTCTGTTTCCCTCTGTTACACTGTCATAGATCAAGTAGACTTAGTGTTAAAACTTACATTTCAATTTGGTCACAGTTTCCACCATCCCACTCCATTTTCTCTCTCTGTTTGTCTTTCTCTTACTGATATCTTTACAGCAAACGAAAAGTTCAAATTTTGTTGAAATTCATTTCCTATTATAGCATTAGATTACATCGATTTCACTTTCCATTAGCATATGTGAAATGTGTACCATATTAGATCATACTGGCCATATACCAGGTATGGTATTTCCATAAAAACATAGCTGTAAGTAGCCTGTATGCCCGCGGAGTTGTAGCCGTAATTAGGTATACCCATGGTTACTAACTACATAAGTATCACTATGCATAGTGTCTTTTTGCTTCCAACTCCATTTGTTTTGCAGAGACCTTGATTTCATCAAATTCATGGAGTCTGACTTTGATGTATCTCATATTCATTCTTCTTTTAAATTTTATTAGATTTGTCACAGTGTTAATTATCGGTAACTGGAATATTTCATAGTTGGAAAAAGCCATTTTCTGCACTATAATTTATTACATTTTGTAAATTCTGTTATCGACAGTGACTGTTTATTACACAGGTATTTCTTGTATTGTTTTCAGTGCCTGGTTAAAAAGTGATGATGACGCAGTCATTAATCAAGTGAATAATAGAATTCAGGCCATCACTGGTTTAGATATGGATACAGCTGAAGACCTGCAGGTAAGATAAACTAGACATGTCTGTATTACATGTGCCTGGAATGATCTGTAATGTGTGAGGCCAGAATTTCAATTTTTTATAATGATATTTATAATCCCACCTACCCACCAACAGACACTTCTTTTGATATCTTAGTTACATGTATCTGAAGTCTGTTATCATTGACACATTAGTGGCACTTTCTGTGCTGTAAGTGTCTTGTAATGTAAGTGTTTGATTCATATGGTGATGTCAAGCTAGGCTAGGCTTCAGGAATTTTGACCTATGCGAAGGACTTTATCCTTTGTAATGGTTGATCTTCCATGTGCCAAGCCAAGTGTCTTGATTTTCATATTATTGACAAAAATACAGGAAAAACTCGTCGCTCTGCCTCTGAGATTTGAACCATGGACCTCAAGGTCCTAAGTTCAGTGCCGTATTGTAGATTAACGACTGTATTGGAAGAAGGTTATTTTACATTAGCCAGGTAGAAATGGTCATATTGGTCACAGAATTACAATATCACTATCATAGGATCACTGCCATTGCACATGTAATCCAAGAATGCAGTTGACCTTACTTATAGACACAAGTGTATTTCTTGATTCTAAGTCGGTTACATATAGTTTTATAACTTCAGTAAGTATGGGTAAATTCAGGGTTATACAAGGTATTGGCAACAAGTTGTTTTATGTTGGTTCAATGTAAATGCACTTTAACAAATAATGACATTCTAATGTATATTGATTGTGGTAGATGTGTAAATTACTATGCATTTGCCTGCCGAGTTATCATGTTCACATGCAGTGCTGAATGCACCTGTTCATCTGTCCAGTAACTTGTTTTCTTATGAAAAAGTATGGGCTTTTTCTTAAATCAATGATTTAGGGAAATCCAACAGTGTTTTTAGGGGTGAATGGGTTATTAAAAGCTTTGTTAATCACACTGGGGATTTTTATCTCTTTACCATGCTCCTTATTTGTTGTCAGCTCACGCTGTAGCTTTGATCATTCATTAAAATTTTGACAGTTCTAGTTTTAATAATCTGCTTCCACACCATGCTGTTTTAGGTACTATTTGTTACATACTCTTTGTTTTTTACTTTTTACTTTATTGTGTCACATTTTCTCATTACAGATAGCAAATTATGGATTAGGAGGCCATTATGAGCCTCATTTTGATTTTGCAAGAGTAAGTATAAAACTTTGGACACACAGCTGCCAGATTAAGTGACGACATAATGTATGTTTTATGACAAATCATTTGTATGTCAGTACTAGGACAGGGGGTGGGGGGGGGGGGGGGNNGACCAAAAGACAGAGCCAGACAAAGGTAGGTCAATATTACCAGTCTGTTTATCATAATATTACACTGGTTTTTATTATAAAAATTATCTGGTTGTGAATGAAGATAGCTGTGTGAAGTTTAGCACGATGATATATAATGAATTTCTGTACATCTCCAATTGAGAGTCGTCGTGGCTCCATGGTCAACAAGTTCATCTTCATCTCGTGAGGTCGTGGGTTTGCTTGGCGGAGAAGACAAGTGGTTCTTCCTGTCCCTCATATGAGATGGTAAAAACCAAAGTTCTGTGTCACAGTAGGTGTCGCCATGGTAAAGAACCCTTACTGCTTAATGGCTGCTAATGCTGAGCATAGGCTATTGTAGCCTTCCACTGACATATGATAATGTCTCCTTAAGTAAATGATTCTGGAGTGGGATGTCAAACAGGAAAAAAGAGGGGGTATCAGACTTGTTTTGATAATTTAAATATGTCTGGTTACATTCTTCTACCTCTGATATAAAATATATGTAATTGTAGGGATGAGGTTTGATTTTATAAAAATGGAATAAAGTCTAGATTTCCAGTGTTTTTGCGAGGGCCAGGAAACAGAATTACTTCACGTGTTTTACGCTATTTGTAACTTATTACATCAGCAAGATTTTTGTATGTGTTCTATACATGTTTTAGGGATCAGTTATGTAATTTAAGCATTTTGCTGTTTATTTCTCGTGTCTTCTATCTTTCACGCACATAAGATTAATTTTCTGTGAGTAATTTTTTTCACATCCATTTGCTTTGATTTTTTGTCTGAATACTGCCTTGGTAAAGCGTAATTACCTCTGGTTGAATCAAGCTTTTGTTAACTAACCTTGGATGCTTTTTTCCGGTTGAAGTTGGGTTACATATTGCTTATTTCTATTTCATTACAATTGAACCTGTCTAGTTAAAGGCCTTACAGTTGTGGAAATATGAGCTTTTAAGACAGGGGGTCTTTTTTACAGCTTTTGTTCATGAGTTTATTTTACAATACTTTTTCTTTTATAAGTGGTCACTCAGGATATGCAGACTCTCGTCACAGTGGTCTCTCAAGACATGTAGTCTGTCAACTCTGTAGTCTGTCAACTCTGAAGACATGGTCTGTCATGACTGTTCTCTGGAGACATGGTCTCTCAACTCTGAAGACATGGTCTGTCATGACTGTTCTCTGGAGACATGGTCTCTCATGGCTG
>JACSZP010009000.1:37627-51521 GCA_016161895.1 Pinna nobilis | reverse complement strand
CCCAAGTGTCTGAAAGCAGTCGGTGATTCTTTGACTACCGTAAATTGGGATATTTTGGTGTCGCCAAAATTTGGCTACTTCTGTCTCAAAATGATAGGTTACTTTTTGGCCAGTTGAATTTTGGCCATTTATGTTTATCCCATGTTTAAAATTGGTCTACCATCAAATTACTGTCATTTAAAATATTCTTGTAAAACAAAAACACATCTGATCAGTCGAACAATTGTGCGCGGTATGATAAGATTTTTGTGAAGTGAGAGAACTCGCTAAGGAAAGGTATAATTACATTTAATTATGTATAATAGTCAATTATTCTACAGACTCGTCCTGTACACAATTCTTTTGTTATAGAAGTGCACTCACGGCATGAATAGAAAATGACACACGGTACTAAGACAAACACAGATATACCTGTATGGTAATTACATAACATTAGGGTACAGACGATCTATAAATAACCGGAACAGTATATGGAAACTCTAGAAACATTTCCAGATTAATGTTTGAAACAGATCCAAATGTTTAGGTCGTCAAACGTGTACATATTTTGGAAACTTAAATTTTGGCCATATTCCTAGGGTGGCAAAATTGGTCATAATTAAACCATGGCCAAAATATCCCAATTTACGGTATTCCACATCGGTTTAAAAAGAATCGTTAGTTCTTTTCCAATTGTCGCTGGAAATGTCGAGGTCAACGAAAAGAGACGTTAACGTATAAAAGTTAGTTACCCTCTGGCATGATATGAGACAAATATTTTGACTACTAATTCTCGTTGATTCTCTCGTTTTCTCGGTTTTAATGTTTTTATGTCTAAGACATTATCCCAGAATGGGAAGAAGTCCTCATCTTGCCGGTAGCCATGGTAACAAGGAAATTGTATTTACTACCTCATCTGAAAGACACGCAATACCTGTGCTGGGATTCGAGTACACAATCTCTAGCCGATGGTGAGCTCAATGGTGAATGCTTGGTGTCGACTGACGCTATTAATTATCGGTGATTACTATGTTCAAAACAAACGTAAATCAAAAAGTTGTCAAACGGTCAGTTTTGGTTAATTTGCAACAGGGAATAAACTGACGAAACTATAAAGTAGAGCACCTTTGGATCGCCGTGGATCAGTGGTTAGCCTTGTGGGGTGAGGTCCGGAGTCCGAGCAGCCTCATGCCGCGGTATGCTGTCCCTACTCTTCGGATGAGACAGTAAAAACCGAAGTCGCATGTCACAGTAAGTGTCGGCACAATAAAGAACCCTCCCTGCTCTACAGCCATAAGTACCGAGCATAGACATCATATATCGCCCTTCACCGACACACGGTGACGTCTCCATATAACGTCTCAAAATCTTTGATTCGGAATTTAAACAACACTATAACCATGCAACCAAGTTGAGATTCTTGTAGATCTTTATTTGATATGATTCAGACATAAACATACATGGATAACATGTGGAACACAATGCATGCAAACGCAACGATATTAAGACAAAATGATGGTAAGTAGTAAATCATTGAGCAATTAAAATTTTCAATCAGGTAAAATTTCACAGTTCAGTGAAAAACAAACTCATTTACAAGACCACCAGAGAGACCGAATAAAATTGGTCTCACGTGTGACTGGTCTCCTATACGAGGTCAACATAACGTATAATAATAAAAGCACGCTGAAGTTTGATGCTTTGCAATAAAAGGGATCCTCCCTAATGAGTTGACTTTAAAGGTACACTTGGACTCATTTAGCTAAAAATTGTCGTACACGAGATATCGACAGAATCGTGTACACAGAGATAATTAAGCGATTTACACATTAAAGATGGTCAAGTCAACGGTTAAATGTCCGTGTTAGACATGTTATGTCCGCGTAGTTCGCCCTACTTACAAGGCATTGGTCATGTCTGTTAGAATGGCGGGAAATGAATACAACCGTAATCGTGTATTTTTTATTTTTTAAACGACGATATCTATATATTGCGTGCATATATTTTGTATTTTATCAGCTACATCCTCTAATTATATGCTGGTGAAAATGTGATGTTTCAATGCTTCAATTCCATGAAGATGAAAAATGAGTCCAAATGTATCTTTAATAATCATGAAAGTAGAGTAAACTGCAAAATGAACTCATGGATTTCGTTAACTTTTACGTACTTGCAATGACCAACTCTAATTAAGTCTGTCATGAAAGGGTAAAACCATAATTCTCTTAATTCGTGTCCAGTCTAACCTGCCTAACCGACGCTCTGAATCAAAGGGCTACTTTTCTTATGTGAATAAAATGTATGGCTACCAATCGAATTTTTTCCGATATAAATAACCTGAATTAGAAGACCACCCATCATATTACAGCCTTTAATACTTCTCTTGAACGGTCTCCTTGAAATGTAAGACAATTACCTTATGCAAGGCTCTTTTCATTTTCAGTTTTTGGGGACTGATGTAAAGAATAAGCCACACAAAAATGTTATTAAATGACCTGTAATGCAAAGTTGCCGTATAAATGAGATGGTTTTATTCGAGATTTGACTATATTTTAACCGTTTGATATATGCGTTGAAGCGCTTAGAATTTTTTTTACAAATGCATGCCTTCCAAGTAAAATTACCAAACCGTGACATGAACCTATGTTCTATCATAAATTAACTTAAGCAATTTGAAAAATCAACCTTATGGGCAATAAAAATTATATATTCATGGTCTACTCAATGCGCAAGTCTATTGCAAACTGATGACACAATTTTATGACAAATTTTGTTTTTATTGTTTAACGTCCGACTTCAGAATCTTTCATTCCGTGGAGACGTCACTGCTTGTCAGTAAAAAGCGATAAGTCTGGCCAATGTTTGGCCCTTATGCCAACAGAACAGTGGAGGTTATTTAACATGTCGACACCCACTGTGACACGGGACCTCGGATTTTACACTCTCCTCAGAAAAACGGGGACCGTCACCGTCAAGACGTATGTACATTTAAATTATTCTGAAGTTACAAAGGTTTTGAAATGAGGCAAGCGACATAACTCTGATGGAACTACATTTGTATTTCATATATCACATGATACCCTATAACGTTTGTGTGAGACTAATATCTCCAATGGCGACGGAACGTAAACTCTTCGTAATTTTCCCGCTGAAATGACGTAAGCGTGGGATAAATAGGATCTAACACAATGTTCCTAGAGGGACAAAGTTATCTCAATCCCAGTGTCCATGCCTATTGAGGATTGCCTCGCCATGGATATCAATCGACATGGACACGGGAATTGATATTTCTTTGTCTCTCCCGGAACATGGTGTTTTGATCCTTTATCTCACATCCCCCCACTGTTTATTATGAACATATATAGGGCACTGTCTATCGAAGTGAGTAACATAATTGCTGTATTCATTCATTGAAAGTTTCTTCTTTGGCTCATGGCGTCACAATATATGTGATGGAGTGTTGAAAATGTAGACGGAATATATGTTATGAAGGGCGATTTGATAGAAACTATATCAAAATGAATAAAGGATAGGGAATGAATTTAGTCTGTAAAGTTTATAAAAGATTCATAACTTTTGCCTTTCCAACCTCTTTTTGTAAGCAATCAATGAAACACGATTAAATTCGATTAAATTACCGGACAGACGCGCAATTCAAAGTTTGTCAACTTCCGGTTTTTTCCGGAGATAACGCTGGGTGAGATTATTAGAATCTTGCATGGGTGTGATGAGTGGACAGGGAAATATCAACCTGATTGGTAAGAATCCGTTTGTCTAATCCTAGGTTTTCCCGAGCATTAGACGTTCATATTCTAACCGCAAGGGTTTAGATTACCTTTTCCACTCAACACATCAATGTTTTATTCTTTTTCTCCCACACTTCAACGAGTAGAATGTAAGTACACATGGAACTTGGTATAACGTTTAGCCATTGAACTCATATATGTGACGTAATAGCGCGTGCCTAGGGAAAGAATCTTTTCACGGGTAAACATTATCTTTCACGGCCAAGTGTGGGAGAAAAGAAAATCGCTTCCATGCAAAACTGGGGATTTTCCTGTCCTAAATGTGAGAAACTGTCTTCTTGCGTCATCCTGTCACTAATAGAGACAAGAATTCCGTGTAAATGTTATGGGGTACCATGTTGTAAATGAAACAGTTCCTTCGAGTCTTATATGTTCGGTCTTAATAATTTGCACTTCTATTAATTAATGAATTATTATGAAAAAATCATTGCACTTTGTCATAACTTCTCAGGGGAGTTAACCCTTTCACCGCTATATAACTGTTTTTTTTAAAGTAATTATCGGTGCAGTTTTAACCATTATCATAAAACGACGTTAAACAACATTGGGTCAGCAGTTTGCCCTAGCATATTTGATAAATTCTTTAACTACCACATGGAAAGGTAAACGTAATTAACAATGATCGATCAATAATTCCTACAAGCAACTGTAAATCCAGAAAATTTCGCAGAACTTTATTTTAGCGAATCAGCGGTCATAAAATGATTCGCGATACTTTATTTTAGGCTTGTGAATTTGAGTTAATAATTTGTGTTGTTTGATGCATTTTTATATCAGGTTAATGTGTTTAGCAAGGACTTTATTTTCACTAGTAAAATAAAATTCTCGCGAATATTGCTGGATTTACAGTATTCAGAATAACGAATTGGGCTAAAACGGCGCCTGGACACACCAGAGAAGGAATGATGTGCCTAGCGCCTGAAATCATCCAAACTCCCGCTATTTGCAGAGTAATACTGTAACTATAGGTTTATGAAAATGGGAAAGGAACAGCTTTAAGGAAGGAAACACAACACAATTTTTTACGCATTAATTTTAATTATTTACTTTTCGACAAACCGAACAATATATTAACCTTTGAATGGATCCAAAATCCCCGACAGAAACATTAACGATGAACTCGAAAGGTCAAGTTAAGGGTCAATACAAAAATTGTATTGAAAATAGAAGCGTTTGATTGATACCTGTCACTGACATTTACAGATCGACACCTCCGGTTGAAAAACAAAATGCAAAACTCGTACCCAATTAAAAGTATAAGGACTTTACAAAATAGAAATATTTTTCTGCAAATTTTCTTTTAACGTGAACATTTCATATGCATACTATGAGTGTAAGGGGGCATTTTACATTATTATTGATCGTCAAAGCATACACCTCAATTAAAAAACATACAGGAAAGTCCTATTTCAGACTGGTTCGCGTGTAACATTTTTCATTGAAAAATCGTCATGACGAATGTAATGCAAATTACTCCCTCGAGATTTTTTTTTTTTACATTTTCAGTACATAGAAAACAGATCATTAATAACATATAGTCAGTTAAAAACGGAACTTCCTTTGAAGGCGGAAACTTCTGATCGTTAAGTAATAAAACTAAAAAAATAGTTTAATGTCATTTTCCTGAAAATTTTCAAAAGTGTCATATCCTTAGTGCAAAAAGGACAGCAGTAAACAATGAAAAACGTCCAGGCATCTCTGAAATCACAAGTTCTAGAGAACACGACAAATTGGGAATAAAGTAGTCGTAATATGAAAATAATCACGAGTTCCAAAAAAGACGGGAAAATATGTTCCGGAAGGAGTCGATATCCCATATTGGCAAGGCATAACAGTCGCAATAGTTCCATTCTCTCAAATTTCCAGTCTCTCAATTTTAGTCTGTGATTTGTTTTATATCATTTGATTTGAAGGAATAAGTTCACAAAATATGTTCATACCAGTCATACCAGAAAGTTTGTTAATCTCTTTTATTCAAGAATCAAACTTTCTTGTTTGATTTTAAAAATCAAATCTTGACAATCTATTTGACAATAAAGACTGCGACCCATGGTAAATTCCTCTTTTTGTGAAAGCATCGAACAGGTAAGAGAAGTTCACATACGTAATAAATGGCCCGACTGGGCACCTCTCAAGATTCTTCAATTTCCATCTTCGTTGGGGCAGTGTCTCTTGCAAAATAGGAGCTACGGTTGCGCGTGTCAGAATCCATGTACGTGTTGATGGTCCCGCCCGACGATCTGGACACTGTATGTTTTCTTTTTGCACACATCTTTCCACTGAATGCCAGGAAAATCCACGGATTCGCACAACTGTTCAAGTTTGCCAATAACAATATTATCACAAATAAATCCGCTGAAAATAAAAGAAAGGGAGACATTATTAATCGTCTGGTAAAAAGTCAATGCGGTAAAAACAATATTTAATGGCAGGTAGAAGGTGATTACTGTACACAGGGTTATTTTCTACCCATGTTATTTTCGTCCAATGTAATTTTCGCCCTGTTTTAAATTCACCTACTCTCGTCATTATTCTATTCAAGAAAAAAAAACTTGTTGAATTCGCCCGTTTTGAATTCGCCCACTGACGATGCGGGCGAAAGGGGCAAAAATGAAAAAAAAAAAACGGAGTCGAAAATTTCCGCTTACACTATTCGAGCGTGAGGCAAATATATATTTGATTATAACATGGCAGATAAGGGCTATTTCAAAGCCATAATCTATGACATACACTCTAGCTTGTCTCGGCGATAAACTGAACATTAAAGTAATATCTGCTTTATGTGACCCAGAGTTATGCTTCCCAAAGTGAGTTTTCTCTTTACAAATCACCTGAATTAAGAGCCCTTATTTCGTGTGTGACCATATCAGCATTTCTGCTTGGAGAGTCTCTAACAGCAGGTTAGATTGTACTACAAAAATGTTATCGATATAAAAACCGTGTATTAGAAAACATAATTTTCTTGTTCAATCTTCTACAGATATAAAAGATCTGAATACTAAATTTGAGCTTGAGATTTTTTGAGATGTTATTTCCTGGTGAGCTGACAACATGTATTAAATACGACACAAGTTTGTGAGCAACTACTTGTGTAAATCATTTCGTCATGAAGAACGGACAGGTTCAACCCCCCCCCCCCCCGAAAGATTTGACAGCGGACATGGAATCATTATACATATAAATGGTTGAAAATATATATTTTTGTAAATCTATCCGTAAATATGCATATGCCCATTCTAAATGGAGCAAAATTCGTTGTAGGCTGGTTGTATCGTTGTTTAGCGTCCAACTCAAGAATATTTCACTTATATGGAGACGTCACCGTGTGCTGGTGAAGGGCGACAAATTTTTCCTATGCTCGGCACTTATGGCCGTAGAGCAGAGAGGATTCTTTAATGTGCCAATACCTACTGTGACACAGGACCTCGGTTTATACTGTCTCATCCAAAAGACAGGGATGGTCAACCAAACTGTGGCTTGTGCTCGAACCCCGGACCTCGTGATTCGAAGTCGAACACGCTAATCACTAGGCCACGGCAGCCTCGGGTAATGTTTGTAATACAAAGCTTAATACATGCGTTTACAAATAAATGAATAATTGAATAAATGAATAAACTCTTTGAGTTAATAGCACAAATTCTGATATTTCAATTGATGAGATGTCGATGATTTTTCCCTTTTCACACTGCGTTTTAATAATTGATGTTTAGAATCACTAGGGCTCCGTGTAGAATTGTTGGATATAGATTATTACTTATAACAATTTAATTTCCTCACAATACTGGCATTGTCTAAATCTCTGATGCTAGAATTAAGAGAACCAATCGTTCATCGTAATCTCTCATACAGACACTCGTTATCACAAAATCATCACGCTTACAACAATTTTGTCAATCACTCGAGAGTTTGAGAGCAAAAAGATGTCAACACTTTTTTGTCTGATCAACTTCTGAGAGATGTCGGTAATTAGGTAAGGCTTTTTAGCTTATGACGATTTTTAATGTCATGAGACCAGATATCAGGGTGCATTAGCAAAACCACACTTGAATATTTCATCATTTGTGAAAATCTATAAGGAATCCTAGATTTATTACAAGGGATATAAAGATTAAGTTCAGTTGCTTTGCTTTTTCATTCCGTTTGCCCAGCTTACCCTAGACTAGAAAAACTATTAGCCAACATTATCCAACAATGGTATTTTTTAGGTAATTGACGGTTTTATTTGCCAATTGAAAGAACATTTATTGTTTTCCAAGGTATGTTTACTAATATTTTTCTTGCCGATTTGGACATGATTTTCCATACTTGGCTGGTTGGTTTTATTGTTATTTAACGTCTCACTCAGGACTCTTTTATTTATATGGAGACGTCACCGTGTGCCGGCGAAGGGCGATACATTTTTGCCAATGCTTTGCAATTACGACCGTAGAGCAGGCATGTTTCTTTAACGTGCCGACACCTCGGTTTTAACTGTCTCAACCGAAAAATAGTGACAGTCAACCACAGCGTGGTTCGGGCTCGAACCCCGCACCTCACGGTCAAAATTCTAATATGCCATGGTAATCTCTATTTTTCCATACATTTGATTTCATTTCGTCTTTATTTCCTTTAGTACATCACATGATAAATTCTTAATTTATCATTGGATAACGACGTGAAAACTATTTAGTGTAGAAATCACCTGTCCTTAACTACGGGATTACTATATGTCGCAACGGAACTATACCTAGGTATAGTCCCCCGCAAAAACCAAACGTGACTTCAATAGTTCTGGTAATGAAGTAAAGTCTTCCGATAGAGTGCTGGCAGCAAGAGGGTTAAGTCATTTATTTTACAAATACTTTGACTAAAGTTTAAAATTCGCCGAATATTAAACTATTCATTATATCTTTTTCTTGGAAAAAACACATATGTGATGTTATGTTCAAAATCTACTATAGACCTCTCCCTCGGGAACTATACCTCACAAGACAACAATATAAGAGGACAGTTCCCTCGGGAGAGGTCCTTTATATAATAGTAGTGTTTTTGATCATCTGAGATCAAGCAATAGAGATCCTCTATAGGCCAGAAAAGTTATTATCCAGAATATTAGCCAACCCTGAAGCCATGTAAAAAATTAGTTAATGAATTCATAAGTTGGTTAACTACAGGGCGAGCCCTGCATATGTCTGCACTTCAAAAAACCTAGACTTCTGACTCTTATTTGAGAAGAAAAACTCCTTGGAAAACACATTTTCAATATTGTAAATGTTGATATACATGTAATCGATGAACTACAGAATAAATAGAAAGGAATCTTCTTTTCGAAAAAAATCGTTGCCGAAAAAAAAAAACAGCGTATTAATTGCCAAATTTATGACGTCATTACAATCAACATATGAGGTTTGAATCTTTTTCGACCCTTATATGTGCTTTTATTTTTATTATTGGTATGCCACATTTCAATGAGTGGTGCAATTTTAATTGACACTAAGTTAGGTTGTAAGATGCCACAGGAGGCAAATACATTTGTATTTCACAGAGCAGATAAACGTTCAACAGCTTCATTGATTATACAAAATCATGGTTAGTTCACGTTTGTTATTATGAAGAAAACAAATCATATTTTAACAAAGAAACTTGTACTTAAAGTTTTTGAGGTGTTCATTAGTAACAAAAAGAAATTACTCAAAATTCAACACCAAGCTCGACGTAACACATAATATTTGGAAATAAATATGGTCGCAATAGGATCTACGGTTTCCTAAAGGGATAGGAATAACTTCATTGGATTTCTACGCATCTAATGTCAATATCATCACGTTTCTCTGATAAACAGCAGAATTGTGTCAATCCTTTTGGCGTTTGAAAATGTCACACATATGGTAATATCTGTGGAGGCAATGAAATTTACAGTAATTTTCAATATTCCTGAAGTACGTTTCTGACGGTCTTTCATGGGAAAAATTTAATGCCAGCTTCAATCGGAATGTATATATCTTCTCTTTCCCTTAATCATGAAAAAGTAAAGATAACGAACAATGAGTAATCTCATAACTCTCGGGAATAAAAACAAAGAATACGTCGGTTTTGAGATATTTTCCCCGTGTAGAACTCTTCCGTGTGAAGACGGATTAGCCGGCGAAGTGTACAGGCAGGTGGGACTGTTCTCGTGTTTTTATATATCGGTTTATATTAGAGAATACCACATTAAGTCGTTATCAAAAGAATATAACTTGGTATCTTATCCTAATAAAGGTAGAATTTCGTTCTTTCCCACCCTGAAATAAATGCTACAGATGTGTGATACTGATATACCCTTTGCTTACTTTGGAAAACAGTCCCACCCTCTTCGTATTGCAACGTCCAAATACGCCTCCACGAGCAGAAGAGATACAATCTCGAAACTCTCTTATATAAAAGGAGGAGTAAGTATCTCCTGTCAACCGGTCACTGCCGCCGTGACTGTGAGCCCTACATCTAGATAAGGTAAACGGAACTAAAGATCGGTATGGAACACGCCAGACCGCATTCGAACAAAGAATAAATAAACTGCAAGGCATTTGAAGAAATTGAGACGTTGGGTTCCAAGGCCCTGTGTCTCAGTAGGCATAACCATTTTAGAAATATTCGACGCTTAATAGACCAACTTTCCTAGGAAAGACAATACTTGAAGTCCGTCCGCAGCATTTTGTAACATCGCCATGTTAGTTAAATGTTTGTGTGTAATATTAAGCTATTACAAACAAAGCAAAAACGTAGGTGGGATCAGAAAATGAAAAGGATGACGTAGTGAGCATTACTACTTGATCGACCTCACCAAACCTTTAGCCAACAGTCAAACCCAAATCAAGTGAGAAACATGTACTGATCGTAAATTTCGAAGACAGATTAAGTAAGCTCCATCGATTCTATTTGGGACTGCCTTGGTCTAATGGTAAGCATATTCGGTTTCGAATCGAGAGGTTCGGATTCGAGCCCAAGCTACGTCGCAGCTTGCTGTCCCTTTCTTTCGGATGGGACAGTAAAAACCGAGGTCCCGTGTCACAATAAGTGTTGACACGTTAAAGAACTGCCCTTGCTCTACGGCCATAAGTGCCGAGCAAAAGCGAAATGTGTCTCCCTTCACCGGACACGGTGACGTCTCCATGTAAATGAAAAATTCTTGAGTGGGACGTTAAACAACAATACAACCAACCAACCAACCAACGAGATTTTCATTTAGTGAAACATTGTTCTTGCAAACAAATTAATTCGAATGACGAAATGTCTACAATAATAACGGTTCCTTATTTTTGATTTATTAATTTTCCTTTCGAGTTGCTTTACAAATCTAATACGGTAAGTTCCTGAAATCCAATTACACGAAAAACAGTCGTTAAGAAATACGATTTATTAAAAAAAAAAAGCATTTGTAGTCAAAGTGAATGATGTCAATTTGATTCATGTGTTCTTGACGTTAAACATCTCATTTTTATACAACTCACACACGACTATTGAGTTTTTTTTTTAATTTGAGGTTTTTTTTTTTTGGAAACTCGTTAAATTTGAAATAGACTGGATTTCGGTCACAAAATACGTATAGTTTATTTGATTCAACAGGTGTTTTAGCGGTATCAATTCAATGTTTAAGCTGTTAAAAGCAAAACTAAAGGCAAACCCAGGTACTTTGATTTTATTCGTTCAAAGGTAAATGGCTACTACAATTACTAGTTGGAATACTGTATACAGGGATATTTTCACATCGTGTTATTTTCGCCGTATTACACCTGCAAACATTTTCGCCCCGTTTTAAATTCGCCTCAACACTATTCTATTCAATCAATGAAATGTTTCAAATTCGCCCCGTTTTGAATTCGCCCACTGACGAAGAGGGCGAAAGGGGCGAACATAAAACGGGGCCGAAAATTTCCCTGTGCACCGCAGTAATAACGTAATTTGGTCAGAAAATTAAAATCGTTTTAAATTAACCGGGATTTCAATATATAAGGATTTGAAAAAAGTGCGTTCCACAATCATTATTTTGAAATTAACAACTTGAAGAGTATGAAAATATGAAAACCCAAAGATTGAAAAACAAAAAATTACCACCACATTTTACCCTAGTGGAAATGCTTATTTCATGATTTTTGTATTTATAGACATCTTTCAATGCACATGCAATGCATGAAAACTATTAATTACATTCAACCAGCTGCTACGTGGATATAGTTTGCTTCTTCCATTCTTACTTATACTCCTTACATTTGCACTTAGTAACAGGGTTAACGAACCATCCCATTCCCACCTGTTTAACACATGTGTACATAAGAATGTACTAAGAGGTTATTATCATTTTTTATTTATTACATTTCGCGCAATATTTCTTAAAATAACTGATCGACTGAGTTTAAAACAATTAAGGACACTTATCCTTGATTTAAAGGAGATGATGAAATATAGACACATTATTGCCAAGGAAATGAATTACCACATTCCAATGCTAATGATTACTAGAGCCTTCACTCTGACAGTTTAACGTAGAAGACCTTAGGAAGCCATAATCTTTTTATGACACGAGCTATCATATGTTGCAATTTTGAGCAATTTATTGGAATAAATTACTTGCTTTAATTTCATTTAATGAAAAACGCAATTAATTCTGAATGGAAAAATCCATCTCATTGGTATTAAAGTGTCTGCTCTTCCACTTTCTACAGGATAGAATATGTGAGTTTAGAACGTCAGGTCTCTCAGAGTAGTAATAGTTGTGGCTTCGAAACTGCGGCTGAGGCGGCTGGCTTTTCTTTTCCTTTGGTTAAGAGTGGTCCCCCTTTTTAAGAGGCACCAGCAACATAAAGTTTTTTTTCGATTGCTAAATGGCTTGGGTTGCCGAGAGACTATTCCGCCATCAATATGTTATGTTGTCTCTATATGAGTGAAAGATTTAATTATAATGTGGGTCGTTAATCAGAAATGAAAAATCAACTCTCTTTATGTCTCCTTGTGACTATTAAAGACAGCTTTATGGTAAGTCAGTTTGTGAATTGAAAAATTTGATATTTCTTTATAATATATCGGAAATGGACTTAACTGAATCGGCTTAAAATAGAAAAAAGTCTAAGCAGAAAACTGCTGATTCGGTACTAAAAATGCAATTTATTGAAAAATACCATCCACATCATTAAGCTCTACATAAGTTTCAATCAAACTGTCAAATCAGGATGCAATGGAGATATAAATGTGCATATAAATGGAATTGAATATGAACGGCAGTCCTTTTAACGTTTTCTGAGAAACGCAATGACTCATAAAGTCGATATAAATATTCTCCTTAGCGGAAACCAAAATTTTCATTGATGAAATTTGGTTTACCACAAATATTGGTCCGACAATAAATCAGTTTGCTACATTGATTGTTTTTATTAAACATTCAATATCTTTTAGTATTTTTATTCAATATTAGGAGAGAGAGAGAGAGAGAGAGAGAGAGAGAGAGAGAGAGAGATATGACACAGCGCACACGATGCGAGGCTGATTATGTCAAAGTTTGATTCAGTTATCTGTAATTGTTATCTGTTATTGGCTAGTTTTATTGTTGTTAAACGTATCATAGAGACGTCACCGTGTGCCGATGGTGTGCAATGCATTTTGCCGAATGATAAGCATTTATTGGCGTAGAGCAGTGAGGGTTCTTGAACATTTCAATATCTACTGTGACACGGGAACACGGTTTTTACTGTCTTATCTGAGGGTCAGCCAACCGTAGCATGAATCGGATTGGAACCGGACAGCACAATCAGAGGGCGAACACGCTAACCACTAGGCCACAGTAGCTTCAACTGTTTACTAAAAACTATTTGAAAAAAATATATGCATCAAATAGACTTCAATTTTTCTCAGAACATTTGCACATAGTATCTGAGAATCAGGTTAATGTGGCCCATTAAATATATTTTTGTTTTGCTTTTTAACGTCCCATTTGAGAATCTCCCAAACATATGAAAACGGTATCGAATTCCATGTCGGCGAATAGCTAATAGCCTATGCTAGGATCTTTTGACCATTGCAAAGCAGGGTTCTTGAATTTGTCAACATCAACTGTGACAGACAAGATAAATTTTAATCGTATCAGCTAAAGGCAAAAA